>JAYMSP010007221.1:0-10284 GCA_036897095.1 Plantago elongata
TGTCAACATATACACAATAAACAATCACATTACTTGTTGAAATAAAACTAATTCCATAAAATTTCATGTATGATTGAAGTAATTTAGTAAATTTTATATTTTTAAAATTTTATTATTTCATTTTATTTAATTTAATAAATTTATATTTTATTTTAATTTATAAATAATTTATTTAATTAATAATAGTATTCAAGATTGATGTCTATGAATTCTTCTTGTCAAGAAAAATTTAAATATATGTTCAAAATATTTTTTTGATATTTATAGTTAAAGTTATATTAGATTTATTAAAACTTTGTATATGTAATATGGTACCAAAAATAAACTTAATAAAGAATAAAGAAGAAATGAAAATTTAATGCTGCACCAAATTTAACCCCAATGCATATATATATATATATGGAAGGCTTGAAAATAACATTTTTATTAGTGCTAATTACACAATAAAAGTTGGTCTTGAGGATGATTGTGAATTGAGAATGCTCGTCAAATTTAAATAATATATGAATTTAAATTCTGGCTTGAGTTTTAATTTATACTAGAATATTTTTACACGGTACTTGTGTCATGTAACATATTGTTAATGTTTAAAATAATTATAAATTAATAGTTTATATTATTGTAGAACAATTTATTATAGGCCATGTTTAACAAAACTAGCTGAAAAGATAGCTGGTAGCTGAATAATTAACTGGTAGTTGGTTATGTAACGTTTTTTTCGACAAGCTAACTTAGTTGGCTTCTCAAACCAGCTAATTTTTCAACTAACTTGTTTGAAAACTTGCACTTTCACATAACAAATTTTTTATTAGAAAAGGTTCAAAGAGTTGAAAAGTTAGTGGTAAATAGAGTTACAGTGTAATCTTTAATAAAATTGTAATCTTTAATAAAATTAAATCATATAACATTTTGTAGGGAAATCAATTTTAAGATGTGGGGTAAAATGAAAAAAGAAAAATGAATCCGCTAATACTCTGATATTATTCTCTTTGATAGTTGATCGGGTTTGTCTCTAATTTTCTTTCACCAAATAGCATATGATTTTGTTATGAAGTTCTTGTGCATATTTTTGGTCGTGTCTAATACAATTACAATATTAATTCCTTATACTAAATAGAGATTGGGGTGGAGCCAGAATTATAAACCGCCTAGTACGTATACATTTAGAGAGAAAATTTTTATTAAAGAAATGATATTTTTTATTATTAATAAAAACATATACATTAATAAAAACATATACATAAAAGATTGTATAAATTTATCAATGTTCTACTAAATGCATGTACTAGAACTAAATAAAAGGAACATTTTGTGTTAAAAGGATAGTGAAACGAGTAAACATATGCAAACATTTACACTAATTTTCTTTTTCAAGGGCAGTGCAAGTACTCTACCCCATGATACTACAGTTCTACCCCTGAATAGAGGTCGCCTCTTAGATTCTTGGGATGCTATATTTACCTCCTTTCCGCACTATATCATCAATCATGTAGTACGCAATAAAATACATTCTTCATTCAACATTATCATAAATCATAAAAACAAGCATGATATTATGTAAACTTTTTCTCTTTAAACAATAAATATGGCTCGAATCCCGACCTAATTAAGCGTTTTACATCAGCTCAGTTATCGCTATAATGTAAAGTTTAATTCTATAAAAATGAAAGGACATTTTTTAGTGTGAGCAGATTCTTCATTCAAACTTATTAATCAATTTAAACATTTTTAAGTTGATCATTGACATATAGGGAGTATATTTAATAATAAGGACAAGTAGTACTAATAATTATGTATAATGAAATGCATGGAGTGACATGGCTTGTTATTTTATACATAACTTGTTGTCTAAGGTTGGACGTCAGATGGGTATAATCCTCCAAAGTGAAGAGAATCTTTTTGCGAAAAAATTCTAGGTAAATAATCATTATTATGTTGTGGCGGCTAAATGATTGTTGTATCCTCGATTATGTGTTCAAATTGGCATCGAGAAAGTGATCCAGTTCTACGAGACTTATATATGTTGAAATTCAGAGGAGTTAGTAACTGACTTGACAAAATTTTAATGGAACGTACGAGCTTGATAATTTATCAAGGATATTAGTTATGATTGAAATCACGAGGAGACGGATTGGTATATAATTTGAGTGGTCTTTTTTAATTAAAATTAAATAATTTTATATACAAAATGTTCGATTTGAGTGGGAAGATGGCCACTCCAGCAATATAACAAACAGTGCCTAAAACTTTGATATTTGCCGGTCTACCCATCTTGGAGTGTTAAGTCCTCAAGTCGTGTTGAGGGTGAATCTTATCGAGAATCTGGTCGTCTCATAAAAATCGAGTCGATTAAGATCTTTAATCAAACTTTGAAATTACGTGATCGTCAAAAGCTTGCAAGTTTCTCGCAAACTTTTTTGCACGCATAAACTAAATTAATAATTATTTAAAAGATATATTTAACTTAAGAACGATATATTTTTATAAATAAAAAGATTTTGCAATATTAGTACGTTACTTAAATTTTGTACATTTAACATATATACATTTAACATATATACCCACACATATATATATATATAATTACAGAGCATATAATTATAAATATATATTTACAAGTTGCTCACGTGTTGTTGAGCTTTTTTTAATGTGATTGTGACTTGATTAATAGCAAGTTAAGTTTGTTCACGATCAAACTCGCATCGAGCCGAGCTTGTTCGCGAACTAAATCACAATCAACTTGGTTCAGAGAAAACTACATGTTGCAAAATTGCCGATATGCATACAGTTTTTTTCCACATTTTCCATCCAGCATTTTCCGTGGCCTGGAAAATGTAAATTCAAAGTAAGCGCTTTCACTTTCAGAGAATTTTGTCTCCCAAAATAGCTGCTACTGAATTCAAATTAGCTGTGACTTACAAGTTACACCCTGTTATAAAAGGGAGTGCTGAGCCTTGTAGAGAGTATAAAACTCTTTCATTTAATAATTAGCTATAATTTAGGCTTGAAGATGTAAACGATTATTCATCAAAATCATTATTTTTATTTTTCTTTATTTTCCTTTTAATGCTATTAATTCCAGTTAGCTAAATTCTCACAACTACCACTTGTCATGCCATTTGTCTGTCACACATTCATCTCCATTTAGTCTTTCTGATTGTCCAGAAAATCATCAATTCGATTTGAGTGATTGGTCATCTGTCTTGTATACAAAATCAAAATCAAGAACCCTTTTCTCACTAGAACATGTATATATCGTGAGCAGTAACAAAAGTACTTGGGGGAATAAAGATCGGTGTCCGCCTTGTCATCCTTTAATGTGGTGTATTAACATTTTTATGAAAATTTGTTTAGCTTAAATCTCTTTCTTTTTTTTTTTTAAGTTTAAACTGGAAGATTTTCATTACCAAATAGAAGTCAAATGCGTACAAAAATCAATAAGCAACTATCGAACCGCGCGACGAGCCGGTTTATAAGCAAGCGAGTTTTCACCACGCGGAACGTAATCTAAGCTAAAAAACTGAAAGGATCCCGCTAAGTGTTTAATGTCTGACAAAAAAAGACCAACAGAGTAAAACTAAAGTCTAAGGAATTAAACAAAGAAACTAAGGAAACACAGTATGTGTAAACTTGGATGCGTTCCCACCCCTTTAAGGTAGCTCAGTGTACAACAACTCGTATAGCACATGCTTCCGCACTCTGGGGCGTCAAAGGTTGGTCAACAATTTCCTTCCTCCGAGCCATCAAACCATCATGCATCCACACACCGTACCCAATCCCTACACGCTTACCATCACTTGAAAAGGCCGCGTCAACATTTATCCTTACGAACCCTTCCTCCGGTAGCTTCGTAGTAGACTCCGGAGCTTCCTGCTCCTACTCTCCATCACCTGCAGCACTCGATTGTTGGCCATTCCCCGCTGCCTGCTTCCTCATAGCATCCAGCTCCATGACTTCCGTGCGATGTGCCAAGAACCTCTGCATGAAATCCACAAGCTCAAGTGGCGAGCTACATGTCTCCCTAAACACAGTTTGGTTCCTATTAAACCACAAGTCACATAATAGGCCCATGGCAAACTGCCACGTCTTACCATCCAAGTCACTACACATCCTCCGTACCCATTCTTCGACAGAGTTAACAGGTACGCCCCAGTGTTGGCAAGGAATATCACTCAACACCCGTACTTGTCAAGAAAAATGACACTCCTTTAATCTATGTAGCACCGTCTCTTCTCCACCTCCACACACAGGGCAAATCGGATCACTTGTAATCCTTCGACGAACCAGTTGTTGTCTCGTGGGGACAGTTCCATTAACTAGCCTTCACACACAAATTTTCACTTTTCCAGGAAGTGAAGACTTCCATAAAAAGTCATAGCTAGTCTTCACCCCGAAGAAGAACCCCCTCCTCCTCGAATCTCCTTTCTCGACTTCAGGTAACTTTGAGCTTTGTAGTAACCTTCTCGCACTATATAAATACCCGAGTATGTCCCATGCCACACCATCTTGTCCCTACTTGGCTGATTTGATAAAGGTATAGTCAGAATCCGGCTTGCATCCTCCTCCGCACACAACTCCGTAACCAACTCAACATTCCAGGTTTGATAATCCCGAATCAGGTCCCACGCGCAACTCCTCTGGTCCTACCCCCACCCGCTGAATACACTGGAAAAAATTATCCCTTGGTACCCAGTTATCACTCCACACTCGTATATCCTCCCCCGTACCCACCATCCAGCGGACTACCATCTTCAATATGGGGGCAGCCTCTGATATGCTTCTCCAAGAATAGGAGCAGCCCTTCGTTGCTCTTGCATCCAAGACCGTCCCCTATGGATAATACTTTGCCTTCATTAATCTGACCAATAGAGTAGTAGGCTGCGTTAGCAACCTTCAATCTTGTTTCGCAAGCAGAGCCATATTAAAAGCATGTAAATCTCGAAAACCCAAGCCTCCACCCCGCTTACTCTCCTTTAGTGCCTCCCACTTAATCCAATGAGTTTTGTTAACTCCCTTGCTTCCCCACCAGAACTTAGCAAATAAGGACTCAAGTTCATCCAAGAAGATTGTCGGTAGCTTGAAACAGCTCATAGCGTATGTGGGTATGGATTGCAGTACATATTTTATGAGCACTTCCTTTCCCGCACTAGACAAGTTTTTAGCCTCGAAAACCTGTATACGCTTCCATATAACATCCCGGATAGATGCAAAAGCTTCCTTCCTTGACTGGCCCACTACCGAGGGCAAGCCCCAGATACTTGTCATGACATGCCACTTCTTCAACGTGTAAAACCCCCAGTATTCGAAGTTGTACTCACTCCCCCACCCCATCACTGAAGACTACTGCAGATTTCTGAAAATTGATTACCTGGCCAGATGCTTTGCGCTACTTCAAAAGTACTTAATCCTCCATGCAGCTCTCTCAGAGGCCTTACAACATATAAAAGTGTCATCTGCGAAGAGCAAGTGGGACGCACTTGGTGCACCACGACACACTCAGACTCCCACTAGCTCACCTCGAACCTCTAACCTGGTTAGCATAGCACTAAGAACATCAACAACAAAGAGGAATAAATAAGGCGAGAGTGGATCGCCTTGTCGAAGGCCTCTACTTGGCCGAAAGCTAGGACAAGCAACCCCGTTGAAGATCAGCGAATAGCTCACAGAATTGACACATTGCAGAATGCGCTCCACCACCATGAGATCGAAGCCAATCCGAACCATCACCTGTTCTAAAAATATCAACTCAACCAGGTCATAAGTTTTACTCATATCAAGTTTAAGAGAAAGATAACCACCACTACTATGTTTACTTTTTTTTATAAAGTGATTGATCTCATAAGCACCCAAGACATTGTCGGTGATTAGACGACCATGGACAAAAGCATATTGGGTTTCAACAATAAGACTCGACATGCAAGACTTTAATCGGTTAGTTATGGCTTTGGATGCAATCTTATAGACCACATTACTCAGCTTGATAGGGCGAAATAGAGTCATAGACTCATGTATATCACATTCGGGAATAAGTACAATGTGAGTATGATGAAATGACTCTTTTAATTGCCTGGAATTAAGAAAATAAGGACACAATCAGAGACAGATGGACTAATAATATGCCTATATTTTTGAAAAAAGAAAGCAGGCATACCATTAGGACCTGGGAATTTGAGAGGGTACATATCAAATAAAGCTTTTGTTACCTCGTATCGTGAGTAAGATCGCCTCATATGCTGATTTGTTGTCGCTGAAACTCTAGGTGAAATAGTACCAAGAACCACCTCAAGATCATCATGTGTCGGGGAGCTAGACTAAAAAATCCCATGAAAGTAATCAATCGCAATCTGATTCATTCTCACCTCCTCTTCGACTAAACTCCCATCACTACATCTCAGTCCTATAATCTCATTCTGATGCACTCTCGAGGTTGCTCTAGCGTGAAAGAAAGGCGAATTCTTATACCCCTCAAGACTCCATTGAGCTTTACCACGCTGTCTCCATAACATTCCCTCTCTATCTAGTTGAGTTTCTAGCTCAACTCTAACCCGCTTAAGATCCTCCACCATGGCCAATGTCCGCTGCTCCTTGAGAAGTGCTGCCAACTCTTCTCGCTGCTTACTAATTGTGGTCCGGACATGACCGAAAGAGTGCAAATTCCAGCTCACAAGCCCAAAGTGCCTCTAAATTCTCAGACACACATACATTCGCATTATGTCCATGTCCACGGCTCCAACATTCTCGGATAACATATTCGCACTCATGCTCTTTTTCCCACATAGCCTCAAAGATCTTCTTCTTTCTCCTTTGTATTCTCCTATTCGACCTCTCAAGATACAACATCACAGGACAGTGGTCCGACCCCTGATTGGTCAAATGCTCCACCACAACTCTACTAAACTGCAAAGACCACTCCGAGGTAGCAAGAACCCAATCTAAACATCTCCAAATCATGTTTGGAGCCAATCTATTATCCGACCAGGTAAACTTGGACCCGTTATACCCTAAATCAACTAATCCCACCTCCATAATTGCCTCTCTAAACTGCCTCATCCTCCATATCGGTGTAGGAACACCTCCTCTTCTCTCCGAATCATCCAGAACTTCGTTGAAATCTCCCATGCACACCCACAGTAAGGTTGAAACCGTATCGAGGTGTTCCAACAAGTCCCAAGTCTTCTTCCTTTGAGCTTGGTCCGGCTCACCATAAAAGCTAGTAAATCTCCACGGGACAGTGACTAAATCTGGAAAAATAATGGCATCAATATTTTTAATCGAAAAGCTCTGGATAGACACACTAATACTCTTATCCCATAACATCGCAAGACCACCTAACCGACCTCTAGCTGTAATACCAAAACCATTCATCGCATATTTCTATTTCAACTTATCAATAGTACGCAAACCGACCTTGTTCTCCGAAAGAAAGACCACCATGGGCTTCTTATCCCTAGTAACTCACCTAGGGCTCGAACTGTCCAGGGGTGCCCAATACCCCCGACAGTTCCAAGTTAAGCAACTCATAACGCTTGGCGGGACTGCTCTGCAGTCGCCGCCGGTTACTTTCCTAGGGTCCGCCTTTGCCAAACCGTCTGGTAAGACAATACATTTGTTGGGATACTCTGAAACATCCATCGGGTTATCCATTACCCTTTTACCACTGCCCCGCCCACCTTCGGCCCCTCCCCCTTCTTCACATGCCCACTCCGTTTAGAAATCTTTGGTTTCCGAAGCCTAGCATTACCCACTGTAACGAGCTAGTTATCTGAATATCTACCAAAATTTTCCCGGGCTCAGTTTCCCTTTCTCGGCCCCTCACCTCCGATCTCCTTAGTGACTAAGTCGATCTCCTTCCCAAACCGTCTTACTTTGCTGCCTTATCACCTCCACTTGAGTTGCCCCTAAATTTCCATGAACAAGTTGTTTCAGCAATGGCACATCAGTGAGTGACGCTGCGATGTTATCCAACGAGCCTCCTTGCTACAGAGTCGGTCTGCTGCCATGTAAAACCACCTCATGTTTCTGCTCCTTAACTAAAGTCTCCAGCTACAAGATTGCTCTCGACGACTCCTCAAGTACTGACCTTGTCCGTAGGCTACCCGAACTCCTTAGTCACACACCTTTTTAGCTCCCTCATCAGTAGTGAGTTATTATTCGGCTTCTTGGCACGTCAATCATCCACATCAGATCGAGTCTTAGCCCCTACACCACTCTTGTTGCCCTCACTAGTTCGAAACATATCAATCCCATTCCAAAAGGTTTCACTTGCAATGCTGGACTCTGAAGATCCACAGTGGTCGATGTCACCAATCCAGGTTGAACGCCACTCCCCTGCCGATTACCAGCGCGCATCCAATCCCCATATTGTTGTGGGGCTTCTGTGATATCCCCCTCCACTTCGTATTGTTTCGGACAATCCCTCACAAGATGCCCCATTACAAAAATAGCAAAAGTTTGGTAGTTTCTCATATGTTAAGGACAACCGAACACTATCCCCACTGCTCAACATAATGAAAGTAACCCGTGGTATAAGTTTATCAATTCGAAGACCAACTCTCATCCTAAGGAACGTATTCGGGTTACTACCATCCTCCTTAAGCTCCACACATCGAAACTGACCAATAGCGTTCCCAACACACTCCAATATCTTCCTCGCAGCACATCCCCACGCCAGCCCCTCCACTATAACAACAAAATCACACCTAGTCAAGTCTGCTTGCTTTGGGGAACCAAACTCCGAAACTTCACCTATCACTATCAAGCTCTTATTGTAGTGCCACGGACACCCGTGGAGAGCACGTCGCCTATCCTTATCATGCTTAAAGGTAAAGAGAAAATGATTGGTTCCCGACAATCTCTTAACATCCACACCCAATGTCGGACCCCAAAGTTCTGCAACCAAGCTAGTGAAGTTGTCCCAGTGAATCGAAAGACGACCAAGAACATGTCCCACTACAACAAGTAATGAAACTAGGCCCCCTGCCTCCCATTCCTCCTCCGTTATCACCACCCCTACATGTTCTTCCTCCGTAAAATCCGGCCCCTCCTTATCCTTTTCGATTTCCAAGCCATCACAACCCACCACAAATAGACCAAGAATTTTGTAGTACTATATCCCCAAGTTATGCGTACTAACTCAGCAACAAACAAGAGATCCTACATGCAAAACAACGCAACAAAAATCCCCAGGAAAGCAGGAACATGAACAAGAGAAAAAATTAAACAAACACACACGCACAAGCAAAATAAAAAATAAGGTCAACTTAATTACGACAGAGACTTCTCCTAATCACCAACAAAATCCTAGCTTTCTACGAGGATCTCCTTTCTTTACGACCCCAGGGTTACTTTTCTGACTAGGACTACGGCGAGGACCTCCTGAATTTTACGATCCTCAGGTTTACTTTTTAGCCGCACATTTGCTACTGGGATCTCCTTTTTTCACAACCCCAAGGTTACTTTTCTTACCTAGGACTACGACGAAGGCCCCAAGGTTATATTTATTCTTTCTTTTTTTTCTTTTTTTGGTGGTGGCGGAAAGGAAAATTTGCAGTCCAAATCCAAAGTTCATCCGTTAGGGATTCTCCACGGTGAAATCTAGCGTCCAATTGAGATCAACAGAGGAAGAAGACGCTTTGTGAATTGTTCTGATCAAGATTGGGGTAGCTAGGGTTTAGTGATGGCTCTATGCAGAAGAAAGGCACTCCATACGGAAAAAAAAAAAATTTTGAAGCTTGTATCATTTGCTTAAATCTCTCATTTAACATGCATCTACATATTGTGTAGCAAGCTAATTAACCAAATTAAGGCCGTTCAATTCATATCGCCCCTATTCGATATCTTTAGCTTAAAATTTAATAAAACTGGACTGACTTTGACAATTTATATCAAACTGTTTGAATCGGAATTTTAATTAGAATTCATTTTAATTGACTTAGAAGTGATAAATAATGATTAAATTAACTAAAACTACATACACGAGTCCAACATAGACTAAGTCATTAAAAGATGTGTAATCAATGGAAAATGATCCACGACAAATTAAAGGCAAAATTAGTTTATATTAATGGACCCAAAAATAAAATACAAAGTTATAAAACATAGGTGGGACCGGGGGAACGAAAAAGTGGAGGCAATTATGTCATTTTAACATTTTCTCTCTCAAGCACTTCTCTCATAGTATTGAATTTTTTATAGAGAAAATTTTACTTTTCACTAGAACCTTTTAGCCCACTTTGATTTTACACCCAGACCTTTTTTTTTTTTTTTGGAGTTTGCACTTGAACG
>JAYMSP010007222.1:0-10284 GCA_036897095.1 Plantago elongata
GTTGCGTTGATGGACACGAACCCATCGCAACCCGAATTTATAACAGTGGAGGAGTGACCTCAGGTGTTGCGTTGATGTACACGAAGCCATTGCAACCCGAATTTATAACAGTGGAGGAGTGACCTCAGGTGTTGCGTTGATGGACACGAACCCATCGCAACCCGAATTTATAGAAGTGGAGGAGTGACCTCAGGTGTTGTGTTGATGGACACGAACCCATCGCAACCCGAATTTATAACAGTGGAGGAGTGACCTCAGGTGTTGCGTTGATGGATACAAACCCATCGCAACCCGAATTTATAACAGTGGAGGAGTGACCTCAGGTGTTGCATTGATGGACACGAACCCATCGCAACCCGGATATATATATGAGTGTGGAGGAGCGACCTCGCAGGTGTTGCATATGATAGGTGCGACCAATCGCAATCCAAATATGTAGGACCGTTTGAATAGTCCTTAACAGTAACCGTATCGCTGTAGGTGGCATCACCCAGCATCAGTAATAGTATGTCGACCGTGTCGACCAGTACGGTTTCCCAATATTTCAAAAACAATGTGTGGTTGCCTTTTCAGTAAAACAGTTTTCGTGCAATGCAATGCATGAGGATTAGAAATGCAAGAACTGTAAGATATGCAGAGTACACTGTCACTTTATCACTTCACTAGCTGTAAAATAGTTACAGCATTCCCTTTCACTTTAGTACACTGTCACTTGGAAATTAATATCACTTTCAGAATACACTGACACTTAGAATTAATATCACGTTCAGAATGCACTGTCACTTAAACTGAATTCATAAAATTCATGCCAATAACACTCGGTAACTCCTAGACACGGTTCACTATAGTTTACGGTTAGAGGTCACAATCACTAGTCAAGTCAATCAGAGATTGGCAACTAATCGAAGTCAGTGTCAGACAGTTTAACAAATATTGGACTGAAATACGAGGAATGAACAAGGGCACTTTAACTTTCCCGGGGCCTGATACCGAAAGCCAGTTATCACTCACGGAATCGTAGTTAGTAGTCGAGTCGGGATCAGAGTTAGGCAAGTAGGTAAGTAGACAAGAACAGGTATAAAAGAGCAAGGAATAAACAGTAACAAACTTTCTCAGGGCCGGATGCCGAAGGCCAGCTATCACTCACCGTTTACAGTTGCTACCTCCGGAGCTTCCACAGATCCTGATAAACAGATAGTAATACTTATTTAAGTATCTGATAGTTTAATAATATCTTAGCTATGCCTCGACGTTTATCTAACTATCACTGATTCTGTTAAACTGGTATTCTATTCGGCTTTCAAGTAATTACTCAGTATTTCATTTCCCAACAGATAATCCACTACAGACAAGAAGTCTGTCCAATAATCCCATCCTCCAACAGTATACCATTTATAATATTATTTTCTAAATCCCTAGTCGACGGCAAGTCGACCTTTGTTTGGTATAACCTAATTTTCATTAGCAGTTCATAATTATCGCTAATCCGTAATTATCAATAATTATCCCTTAATAATCTAATGCTAATCATCCGATAATTAATTAATACTAATGATATTAAATTACGATAATTAATCAAGGCTACGGGTAATTAACTAGCGCTAATTAAGTACGGTACTTAATTAATTACCATAACTAATTAATTATAATAATTAATTATTAATGATAATGTTTCACATTAATTAACGATAACTAATTAAGATTAATAATTATTAGCTTAACGATATTTAATTAATTATAATAACTAATTACGATAATTATTTACTAACAATAATTATAACTAATTAAAATTGACGGTAATTAATTAACGATAATTTCTACCGAATGATAATTAGCGATAAAATAATAATAAAATAATACGGCACTAACCGAGTGCACGTCGAGCGACGAGCAAAATGAGGACGTAACGAACGGGGTTGACGAACGACGCGACAAATAAAATATTAAACTATTCCTCGTTCGTTTATTCGAATTGAATCGAATTCGACCGAGAGAATTTACCGTAGGTTGGTCGAGTTAATGACTCGTATCCGGGAGGGAATGTTCGACCGCGTCGGAACTTTGGCCGGAGTACGGCGGCGGGCCGGTGGCCGGAAAATGGAGGAAGAGGGGGAAATGGAGAAAAAACGAGAGGGAGACGAGGAGAAATGGGGAAAGAAGGGATGAGCGAGTGAGAATGGAGAGGAACCGCGACTATTTATAGCCGGAGATGGGCGGAGAATGGCGGCATCGAGCGGGGGAGAACGGTCGAGATTTGGCCACGCGTTTCATCCTCCTCCACTCGTCTTCTCCGGCCGTAAATGGGGCACGTGGTTGGCGGTGCTCGATTCCGATTGGCTAGGAGGGATCGGTGGCCACGCGGTCTTCTCCGTTCAAGTACCGAGGTGTGGCTGCAGATCGACAGAAGCACAGGATAACGATCAATGGCGGCTGGAAATATTTGGGGAAGAAGATGATGGTCAAATGACCATTACGCCATTAATTGGAAAGAATGGAAGAAGGAAGGCTAGGGGTAAAACTAGAATTTGGCTATTATATATAACTAGATCGTTCTGGCTACCAAATGGCTCGTAATAAATTTCGGAAAAATGGCAAATCACTTCCCGGACATTTATCGAGTTATTCTCGAGCCGTTGGAAAAATAAAATAAATAATTTTTATTTTATAATATTTAATATTATTTTATTCGAAATAAACTAGTTTTCTATTTTAACGTCGAATCCGCTCGGCATTGAAATTCGACCCAACTTATTGTACGAAGTTTTTCTACTCGTATGAAATAATGAAAATTAATATTTAAATAATTTTCAGACGCGCAACAAAATTCGCGGTTGTTACATATAAAGTGTCAAAAAATAACATTAATCCGTATCGTGTGGCCAGAATATTACACGTAAAGCTGCCATGGGTAGCCGGGCCGATCAAATGGATTGGGACTCGATGGATGACTATAAGATTGTGTGTTTTTCAACTGAAAAACACTTAAGTTTAGTTCAGCTCAACTTAGTTATAATTTATATATTACTTCAGTTCAGTCCAATTCAATCCAGTCCAGTAAATCTCAGTTGAAAAGAACACAACCTAATTACTTCGACTTCTAACCTTGTAGTAATTGAGAACTCTTCTTTAAAGAACATGATTAGTACATAACTTTGGAGTGATTATTGATAATTAACATTAAATCCAATTTCCCTATGAAGTTCAAAAATTTCAAAAAAGTACCACACAATATTCAAACATAGTAAGCCTGGGCAAACCGGATTAAAGACATTCACATATCATCACATCATGAAAAGAAACCACACTCCCTGATGAATGGCAGTCTTTAACAAAATTAAGCGTATTAGACCAGCCTCAATGAAACGTCACGGGCGCGGCGTGGTTTGTTGTGGCGTGGCACGCCACATCGAATGTGCTACGCCGTCTGGCTGCCACATGTCATTTCCTTTTTCTTTTAATCCTTTTTTAAATTCGAATTATATCCGTTTTAAGACGACAATATCTCGAAAAATACGAAATAAAAAAGAATACACCAACGACTATGTTTTTTCAAGATCTATAAAATGAGACCAATCTTCATATTTTTTATATCATCCCAGCTCCAACTCCTCTTTCTCTCTAATTAAACTCAAAAAACTCTCTTATCCCAAAACACCTTTCCACTTTCATTTTCTGACGGAGATGGACGCTGAGTATTTGCAGTGGTGCAAATAAAAACAAACCACAAAAATACAACGAGTACATGCAAGCTCACTACAACAACACGATCCACCTGAGTCCCCAAACGAATGTCGTTCGATCTTTGTTTCAAGAACCATACACTCAAAATTACCAATCTCCATCCTCCCAAACACCAATGTTTTCACAAACACTGGAAGTAGAGGAGGTCGTGCATGAGACGCAGCCGGAAAAACAACCAATCCGGAGGCGTGGGAAAGCCAAAGCCACCAGAGGAGCGGCAACCAACACAACAACTTCACGGAACAACCCGTACAACGAGAGTGAGGATATCGGGATCATCACAGCCTACATGGAGGTTAGTCAGAATGTTATTGTTGGAACGGATCAGAAGTACGACAAATTGTTCGTTCTTGTTACGGAGAAGTACGAGGTTATCAAGAGGGCATGAATGATGCTCAGGATGGATAAATTCCGATCTCATGATTCGCATCGTGGAAGATGGGGGCGGCTAAAAGATGACATAAATCATTGGATGATTTGTGTGGAGCGTGATACTGTCATGGTCGGCAATCGGGGTGGCTACAGTATCAAACGTCCCATGGAAGAGTTACCTGAAGTGACATTCTTAGCTAACTTTTTGGCCTTTTTACGATCAATGGGATTTGATACTTGTCGCACTATCATAAACCCGATTCAGTTTACTTTCGCTACTGCCACCTGCACATATTGTTTCCATCGGTTGATCACCTACATCAACATCGTCACCCTCAAACCCATCCTCCTCAATTGGTACAAACTTCTTCGTGGTTTCCTCAAAGTATCTTCAGTTCCCACTCTGGGTATGTTTTCATGACATCCCACTGTTTTAACACCGTGAATGAGTTGTGGTTCTTCGATTTCTCCCTGTACAGTTCTTGGGCAGTGTTCTGCACATCTTCCTCACTGTAGCCACTCCGATTGCCGACCATGACAGTAGCACGCTCCACACAAATCATCCAATGATTTATGTCATCTTTTAGCCGCCCCATCTTTCACGAAGCGAATCATGAGACCGGAATTTATCCATCCCGGTCATCATTTCTGCTCTCTTGATATCCTTGTACTTCTCCGCAACAAGACGAAACAATTTGCCGTACTTCTGATCCGTTCCAACAAAAGCACTCTAACTAACCTCCATGTAGGCTGAGATGAGCCCGATATCCTCACTCTCGTTGTACGGGTTGTTTCGTTAGGTTGTTGTGTTCGTTGATGCTCCTCTGGTGTCTTTGGCTTACCCACGCCTCCGGATCGGTTGTTTTCCAGCTGCGTCTCATGCACGACCTCCTCTACTTTCAATGTTTGTGAAAACATTTGTGTTTGGGAGAATATGGATTGGTAATTTTTAGTGTAGGGTTCTTGAAACAAAGGCCGAACAACACTCGTTTGGGGACTTGGGTGGGGTGGAAAAATCGTATTGTTGTAGTGAGCTTGCATGTACTCATTGTATTTTTGGAATTTGTTTTCTTTGCACCACTGCAAATACTCAGCGTCCATGTCGTCGGAAAATGAAAGTGGAAAGGGTGTCTTAGGAGAAGAGAGTTTTTTGAATTTAATTAAGAGATAAAGAGGAGTTGGAGCTGGAATGAGGTAAAAAATATCAAGATTAGTCTCATTTTATAGATCTTGAAAAAGCATAGCCGTTGGTGCATTTTTTATTTATTTCATATTTTTCGAGATATTACCGTTTTTAAAACGGATATAATTCGAATTTCAAAAAAAAATTAAAAAAAAGAAAAGAAATGACATGTGGCTGCTGCCACGCGACGGCGTGTCACGCCCGACGCAGCGTGCCATGCCGCGCCAGCCCCGTTGGGGCTGGTCTAAACAGGCAATTAAACATAACTTTAACCCTCCAAAAGTCTGCATATTATTACAAACATTCGTCAAGATCAAGCTGTCACAGAATAAAGAGAAAGAACCTGCAAAAGATCAAGCGTCTGGAGCATCCTGCCAATCATCAAAGAGTGGCGGTAGAGGAGAAGGAAGAGTGCTGCTTAACTGATTCGTCAACAGACGGAAAACTAGGTCATAATGACGGAACTTGGCATCATTAGCTCGCCTGTACGACCGAAACCAAGCAGGCTCAATATCTGATTGTTGAGTAGGATGAAGAGAGACACCCTGCTTATTCGCCAGAAGCTGGAAGATTAGGTCATAATGATTAAATCTGGCGTCAATAGATCGCCTGTACGACCGAAACCAGGCGGGTTCACTATCGGATGCAACATGTGTTCGCTCTTGAGCCAATGAATTTGCCTCTGGTGAAACATGCGGCAGAGAAGCGTGCTCTTTAGCCGGGGAAACTGTCTTGTTCTTCACAGATTTACTTCGAGCATTATGCCCTTCAGCAGGAGAAACTGTCTCATTCTCCACAGATTTGTTTCTTGCAGTCTGCTCCATAGCCAAGTGAGATAATCCATTATCGGTTAAATTCATCGGGGTCTTGCGATGTTCTTCAGCAATCAAGTCAATGCCAGATTTAGCACAGAGACCCGTTATCAATGATGGGAACACTAAGTTACCAGCCCTAGTTGTTGCAGCATCCTTGATTGATTGTAGGATGACCTTCCCAATATCAATGGGAACTCCTGTCATTAGTGCATATATTAAGACAGCAGCAGTGGTGGAAACGATATTAGTGTTCCCGGACGGTTTTAAACGCGTACTGACAATTTTATGCCATACCTTAGCTTCATTGTTCAATATTTTATACGGGATCATCATAGAACCCTCTTCCGCAAAAGAGGGGTTGGGACAAGCAATGCAACCTAGCAGAGTGGACCTCTTAACTCCATTTTCCACCAATGCTTGAAACCCATCTTCAGTATTCTTAGAGATGCCATAGTGGGCATTAATGGCAGAAGAGGTGAGCTTGACTTTCTTCCCACGACATAATACATCACCAGCTTTTGTAATTTTAGGAACATTATGGTAGAACTCCTTCACAAGAGTGTCATCTGGCGCAGAAGGAGTTGCAAACAATTTCTTCCAACCCCGAAGACGCATAACCTCAGCAACAGCAGGGAACTTGTCAGAAGATAGAGCAACACCCCTCTCATAAGTATAATTTTTTCTGTCAATTGCCAGCTTCAAATCTTCCCATCTCTCACGTTGTGCCAGCTTCCCAAGATCAACCTTCTGGCCAGCGGATGGCTCCACTGTAGCAGCACTGCTAACCACGTCTGTCATACACAAATTGAAAAAATGAGAATCAAGAGGCAAATGTAATGTCAAATACACCCATTCGACCAATAACACACATACTTATTAATTTCCCCCAACTTCATGTCATACTACAAAGAATTTCCTCTCTCAAACAATGTTCCTAGCTTAAGTAGAATAGTAGATTATTGCAGATACAGAAAATTAAATTTGTGGAAGCCCATTCATATGAGTACAACACAAACTAACAGTTGCTGACACGAAACTCATACGCAAAAACAAAAGCTTAGGCAATAGGCATAGGAATCAAACTTACACATTGAGCATATATTCCAAATAATTACCAAAAGGACAGCATTGGGTTGAATTTGCATCATAAACATCACTGGAGTAATCGAAAAACATGCCAGTTTTAGAGTAAAAGAAGATAAATTCACTGCAGCAATTCATCAAACACCTTGCGGGCAAAATTCATCATGAATTGCAATTTCAAAATTAAGGGTAATGCAATTAAACCTCTAAGGAAAACACATTCATGGTGTCCTTAAATTCAGTGTATTCACCAGCAAGTCCAACCATAGATACTGAATTTCGAAAAAAGAAGAAGTGAAAAAAAGCTCGAATCTAAATGCAAGCTGAAACGGTAACCTTCAGCACGAGACGATGAGAAAGAAGCTAGAGGGACGCGCCGAGCGGAGTGGACGGAGTAGATGCGTAGGGACCTGAAGGAGAGTGCTATGGCGTTCTTCAACATTGTCACTTTTCTTGCTCAGAGTTTTCTTCTACTGGTACTTCTTTGTTCATGCTCCGGTTGTACCTTGTGGTAACTTGGGCCTTTTATCGTCTGGTGTTCGACTTGACTAACACCTACCTTAATCCATTTGATTAAATCTTAATTTGTTGAGATGATATAATTTCTTACCTTAATCCATTTGATTAAAATTTAATTGATTGATATGAGATAATTTCATATCTTAATTCATCCGATTAAAACTTAATTAATTGAGATCAGATAATTTCATATCTTAATTCATCTAATTAAAACTTAATTGATTGAGATCAGATAATTTCCAACCTTAACTAGTTGAGATCAGATAATTTTATACATTTATACAAAGTCTATTGTACAAAGTATTATCATGGAGTGTCGTTCGTGTTGTGCTACGTGTTGATCTAACCACCTATATTACTTAAATATATTTTATTAAATATCATTAAAAATCATTCTTCATATATTCGATACCACAATTAATAAAATTAAAATCTATAAATAAAAAATTAAAGTTAATAATTAAAATTAAATTAAAATATTCTCAAAATTAGAAGATAAACAAAAAATAAATAATAAAAATTAAATTAAAATAATTTGAGAATTTTAATTAAGGGTTCATGTAAATGTTGTCCTCTTTCTCGTTAATTACTAACCCTAATTTTAAGTAATGTGAATATTTATGACTAATTTTAATTTTTAAGATTATAATCCTCTTGCAAATTATATAATATGTGTTTCATTATAATTTTTTGAAAAATTAACGAAAAAATAAATTTAAATAACAAGTAGTGATTGAGGGCGATAGAAAATGATAATAGAGTACGATAGAGAGCAATGGACACATGTCAGATTTGGATATATTGACTGACAATAGTCAGGACGACACTTTAACTGACGGTGTAAAATCTGGTGGTAAATTAACCTACTTCCTCTGAACTCTATGTCGCATATTATATGATAAATTTTACTTTTTACCTTCAACATTTTAAGGAGTTAGCTAATCATAGTACACACTATTCATAATACATCTTTTAAAATTAGACAAGTGTCATAATTTTAATATCAAAAAATAATTTATTAACAATTTAAGTAGTTTAAATCAATTTAAAATTGTATTCCTTGAATTTACAAAGTCCATCATTTAACAAAAATTAATTTACATGTTAAACCAAAACTTAATCTTCTTCTCCAAAATTTCTCACCACCACCATCATCGTCGGAGCTTCGGTAAAATAAACTTTTTTAAGATTTTTGGCGACCATAGAAGCCAACGAAAAACTTTATCAGAGCTTCCACCAACTCGAGCTTCCTGGCAGATCTGCAGGAGCTCAAGACTCGAGCTTCCACAACAGATCTGCCACGGAAGCTTGTAACAGCTTCCGGTGGAGTTGTTACCGAAACACCGGCGGCCGGAGCTCCAGTATTCTTCATTTTTTTTTCTTTTCTTTTATAATGTTAAATGGGGTGTTTTGTGAAATTTTTAATTACTGTTGGGTTGATTCTAGATTGTTTTGGGTATATTTTATTAGGACTAAACTTAATAAGATATTTTAATATAATGCGACGTCGCATTACTTTAATTATTATGTGACAGTGCGACGCCTTGTCGCATTAATACAAATTGAATGGTTGAGATTCAATCTTGAGTTAATTTAATGGTTTAGATCGTAGCACTAACAATAGTACAATGCGACGGTACTATTGTTAGTCATGCCCACATTTTAAACTTTGACCAAAATTTAGTTTTAAACTCCGTTTGATTTGAAATGGTGTTTTGCTATTCGTAAATTTATGGTATTTGGGCTCGATTTCAAAACAGGGTAATTCAAGTGGTATTTAAAAATACATACCATGTTTAATAGTATTAGGTAGATATGGTATTTATTAATATCACATTTTTTGGAATCTCGGATTGTTTGTACAATAAATCCCCTTGACTTTTTTTAAAACTTAATTTGTGCCAATTTAATCAAACATTTTTACAACGTGAGAAAACAATTCAATTAACCTTTATCGAGTAGAGAATATTTTTCCCTTTCAAAAATATCCTTCTACATACATAGGTTGGTACGAGATATTAATGAGACGGTGACATATGCACTAACACTAATCAGGTAAGTATATATGAATTTCATCGTTAGGATTACTCTCAATTTCGGGTAATTGTTATATAAAATGACCGTTTTGTTTTGTCAATTTTTTTATTTTGTCATTAATTTCTTAGAATATGAATCTTTATTTTATTTATATTATTTTACAATATTTAATAAATTTTAAAATTTATTTATGATTATTAAAAATATTTTTACAAATTTTCAAATTTCAAACCCTTTTGAGTTTTTTATTTTTTATTTTCTTAGAAATTTTTATTTATTTATGTTTTAGTATTTTATAAATTTTAATTATTTTTCTTATTTTTATATATTTTTTCGAAATATTAAAAATGTTTTTGCAATTTTTACCTGGAAACAAGAGTTTACAAATATATTTTGTTGAAAAGCTATCATGATATTACATCAAATTTAAAAACTAGAAATAAGTAACACTACAAGAAAACAGCGTTTTAGTAACGCAATTTCTAACGGAAATTGAGGTTTCTAACGGAATTTGTAACGGAAAAAAAATCGTGA
>JAYMSP010007223.1:0-10283 GCA_036897095.1 Plantago elongata
GGGGTTGTGAGGTGGAGGGAGGGTTGGGCGCAAGAACCATGCAGACGATGCAGCATATCTGCTTACTGTGCAACAGTAGAGGAAGTTTATTTTATGCTTGTAACGTCAGACAATAAATGTAAATAAACCAAAGAACTATGTGGAAAATAGCATCAAACAATTGGGTTACGCCTCCTGAGTCCTGACCACCTACTAGGTAGAAGGCACTGCCAAAAAATTGGCAATGTTTTTCATCTATCTTCGCTATAGCCTTAAATCTAAAACCAAAAGAGATTATATCTTCATCTTAAATTTATGTCCTACAACTACAAGTGCCACCACGCCTCTATCGCCATAAAAGATGGTATACAGATTACAATTTACAAGACCGGTAAGATCACTAATTTGGAAGATCAATCAAAGTTTTAAGGGCTACTTAATAATTCTTCTTCGGCGTTCAGGCACAACATATTTCGTGGGTTAAAAAAGTCGAAGATAATGATCATGGAATTTTATAACAATCGCACTCCTTGAGCACTGAGCACATGTCATTTCAGTAAGAAGATCCAAGATGATGCAAACATAATGAAGTGTCCGTGTCAACTATCAACCTTAACAAACCCAATGAACAAAAACACAACAATTTTGTAAACAGAACAAGAGGAAGTCAATACATTACATATAATATCATAGCAACAAACTCAAAATCAAGCATACCTTGGCAATCCTTCAGGAGTTCTCTCTTCCCCTAATTGCTCCAGTTGCTCTCGTAGAGTGGCAACATACTACAAAAAGCACCATTGTAAGATCCATTTACTTCCAGATCAAAATTGAAATACAATGCTGAATGCGTAGACACTAGACAGCAACATGAGAGATACATTGAGCCAAAAATATCATAGAAACCGAATCTCGGTGCATTGCAGATTAAGTTCTGCTCAGTGACTGGGCATACATCAAAACTATGTATGTCGAAATTAAAACTATGATTCATCATTTAGTATAAAACATGGCGGATAACAACTAATTGCACAGAATATATCCAGGAGAGGATTATGAGCATACATGCCAGAGCTTGGATTGATGTGGTTGTTGTGGAGCTGCTGCAAGTAACCTTCTCAAATTGACTTCAGTTTTGCTCAAACCCATTATCGGATCCTGAAAATTAGCACACCAATCACATACACATACACAAAACCACAATTTCCTTGAGATGAAACGGAAAATAAATTACAGAAAATCACTTATGAGGTACAAATATCTACTTCGCTTCAATTACCGTCGATCAGTTAGAAAGGGTTGAAAAAACACCTAACATTTTGCTAAAATCAAACTCAGAAGATGTTGTTCAGAATCTGAATAACTCAAAAAAATTATGATGCAATGATGATCATGAATCACAAATTTATCAATCTCAACAGAAGATATCGAATTATAGCTTATAGAAAATAAGATTGCAAATCAGAATAAAAGTACCTGGCGATTTCAATTTGAGGTGGTGGGGTTGGGTTGGACGGTTAAAGGCGGTGCCGGAGGTGGTCGTGGGGGTGGTGAAGGAGGGGTCGCCTGGTGTGATGTCTGTAGTTTAGACTTGAGGGAGAGAGATATTAAAGAGAGTCATTTGGTAATCCGTAGAGCTGATTTTCGAGCTGAACTCGAACTCAATTTTATATTCGTTTCATTAGCGATTTGAGTTTGACTCGACTCAATAAAGCTCGTAATTATTGTATAAATTATATTTTTTTATGCATATCATTAATATTTTTATAGATAAAGCTCGTATATTTTCGAGTTCGAGCTCGTTATATGTTACTCTCGAGCTCGTTTTTTCCTCGTTTTGTAAACGAGTCGAGCCGAAGCTCGGCTAGGTTGATTTCGAGCTCGAACTCGAGTATTAAAATACTCGACTCGGCTCGAAAAACAGCACTATCCGTAGATCTTGATGGATTCGATCCGAATTGGGTGGGTTCGGTCGAATCTGATTCACCAAACTATTGAATGGATCGTTCATGGACCATATTGGATCAATGCATTGAACTTTTTTTTTAAATGGATAAATTGTGACTCCAACCCCCGACCTATTGGTTGAAAGTGAAACGTAGTAACCAACTGAGCTGCACTTCGATGTATACAGTCTATTGGATTAACATGCTGAGATATACATATATGGTATGGTTAGGTATAAGTGTCGATTTACAACTAAAAAAGTACCTGGGTCGTAATTGTCACACTTAAAGCTACTAAAAATGATTTTTTTTCAGTTAATACATTCAATAATCTTAGTCCTGATACTATTGATTTGCTCTATATTTCTATATATTCATTTAACTGGTATTGATTTATTTTGTTATGTGAATAATATGGTTGGTGGGTTGCGGATTGTACCAAATTCTACTGCACATCCACTAATTGACGGGTTAATAAAAGTTTAACTTGCTTTTTTTTTTTTAATTAGTCAGTGCAGGTGAGATGAGGACGATTTTACGAGCACTATTCTTTCATACTTAAGGATAAGGTAAATATTATTTAATAATGTATAAGTCTTAAACATTTTACTAAAATAAGGAGATTGATCGGTCTGTGACATTTTGCACATTCCTATGTGTCAATTTTTCGGGACTACAACAAAGTGTGTGAGTTTCTCATGTATGATAATTATGATTTTGCATGTTCTTAATTGATGTTATTATCAACATTAAGTGTTGTAAAACTGTTTATATTAGAACTTTAGTTCATGCAACTCAATTAGAATTGGATTCTCGTGCAAAAGAAACTCAACGTCAGTTAAATCTCTCAATTCAAGTTAGATGTTTTTCAAGTTTTGTATTGTAATATGACTTTGTTATAATTAATTAAAAATATAAAATACAATAAATTTAAAAAATAATAAAATAAAATAAAATGGAAAATGAAGCTTCAAAATTATGAAAAGAAAAAAAATTGGATCTCTTTAAAATAAAGAATTGCATGACCCTCAAAAATCACAATAAATAGCCTCTACCAATTAGTGCAGTCTATGTTTCATCCACTAGAATACTCATTAATTTAAGTTTGGTACGGCTTAATTATTTTTTTATGTTACAATGAAGGTAAATTTAGTTCAATTTCATTTAATACACTTCATGTTATTTTTAGACGAAAATAACATAGACTTAGGCTGAATCTCATAGTATGCAAACTCATTAAATTCAGATCATATCCATTTAGTTATGTTTAGCCCTGTTTAGTTATATTTTATACTACAAATTTATAATTCAGTTCAGTTCAAATAAGTTCAGTTTAAACTTTAAATCAGTTCAATTCAGTCCAGTAAATTCAAAGAAACATATACATACTTAGACTATGTATTCTTCAAATGAAATTTACAGAATTGAACTGAATTGAAGTACAATATAAAATATAGGGCGAATTTCTTATAGTACTTCTTAAATGTGGTTGAAAATCAGATTCAACCCTCAAATTCGAACATTTACTTTTTGTCCAAAAAATGAATGTGCAATATTTTCAATTATAAGCAAGTCCAAAAGTCAACATACATACTGAGATGGAACTACTTTTTGCTGACATGGAGGGGAAAGTTGGACATATTCACTTAAATGCAATATTTCTATTTTATAATTTTTTTATTCATATCCATATTTCCTTTTAGTTTTCCATTTTATTTTATTCTTTAAAGCTTAAGAATTTGCAATCCAAGTCTATGAAGAAATCAAATTTCCACTGATCACCGATTAATTTTCAAAAAACTTCAAATAGGTGCAAAAAACCAAAATATATCGGAGCTAGTTCCATCTACGCTAAAATCTCCAGCCAAGGTGTAAATGTCGAAGCTGGATTCAGCTCCAATTTACAGCTCCGGTAGAGCTGGTTTACTGTAATCATCCCCGTTGGAGCTGTCAAATCAGCTCTGAATTAGGGCTGATTTACAGCTCCGACTGGAGCAGTAACCATCCCCAAATCGGAGTTGAATTCAGCTCCGACATTTACACCTTGGCTGGAGATTTTAGCGTAGATGGAACTAGCTTCGATATATTTTAGTTTGTGGCACCTATTTGAAGTTTTTGGAAAATTAATCGGTGATCAGTTAAAATTTAATTTCTTCGTAGACTTGGATTGCAAATTCTTAAGCCTTAAAGAATAAAACAAAATGAAAAACTAAAAGGAAATTGGGATAAAAGAATAAAAGAAATTGTAAAATAAAAATATCGCGTTTAAGTGAATATGTCCAACTTTCCCCTCCATGTCAGCAAAAAGCAGTTCTGATATTGAGATGGTAAAAAAACAGTTCGGAGCTGCTAACGGGTTGATTTCCAGCTCCAATGGAGCCATAATCAGTCTATCTTACATCTCCGATTAAGTTTCGATATTGAGATAAGTTACGACGAATGAAGATGTATCCGACCTTTAAGAAATTCGCCGGAAGAAAAGAAGAAGAGAAGAAAGGGAGGAAGAAGAAGAGAAGAAAGGGAGGAAGAAGAAGAGAAGGAGATGAAGATATGGGTTTTTATTGATATTTTAGTTTTAATTTGATTAAAGTTTGAATTTTATTTTGTTTTATCATGTTCTTATTTATTTGAGCAAATAAATGCCATCTGGATGGAGAGAGAAATGACATGGCAATGTTGATCAATGGAAGTGGGATAAATGTACAGTAAAATCTCTATAAATTAATAATGTCGGGATCAAAATATTTTATTAATTTTAGCAAGATATTATTATACGATAAATTAATAATTTATTAATTTAAAAAGGTTTTCATGACCTTTAAATTTTCAAGTTTAAAATGGATGTAAATCATTTGCTAGATTATCTTGGTGAAAATAATAAATGTCACAAGGTTCAAAGTATTGAAGAAATTGTAATGGACACCATTCAAAATTCGATCGATGATGAAGTTGAGGATGATTCAATAGCTTTGGAACCGGTCACTCTAAAATAAGCATTGCAAGCGGCAACAACTTTTCACAATATTTTGTTGCAATATGAGAAGGCAACACCCCAACTCTCAAGTGCAATGGGGAGATTGAAAGATGAACTCAAACTAGTAAAGTTCATATTTTTACTACACAATCCTAAAATTTTAAAGTGTATGACACACACACACACCACATATGTATATGTACATGGAATATTTTAGTAATTTATAGTTTCGTTAGGACCAATATATATACACTAGTATTTCAAAAAAGTTATTTTCTTATTATTTTATCGATTGAGGTCCAATTTTGTACTGTTCCCAAGTTGGGACTGGATAAATTATTAATTTTATCGAGTTTATTAATTTATCGAATATTAATTTATAGAGGTTTTACTGTATTTGTTTCAAATTCGGAGACTAATCTGTTTCGGGGGTCAATTGCATGGGTGAGATATGTAATATTCCCTAAATATAACTAAGATGAGTTGAACTAAAAAAAATAGTTGAAGATAAAAAATCATTTACTATTGACAATGAAACGTAGCTCGGTTGGTAATACGCATCAGGATTTCGAGTCATCCTTTAGCCATTTAAAAAAAACAGATCCTTTACTATCTATATATATTAAAAGTGGGAGGAATCTTGAAAAAATAGCTATGCCACATGGGAAAATCTTTGAGGTGGAAAATCAAAGTCTATTTATTTGATTTATTTGGCTAGATATTAAAATTTGAAATTTATATTACATTGGATCGAAAAAAGATGGGATGTCCTATATTTAGCCACACATGATATATTTTAGCAAATAATCTCGATTTATTCACATTTCACACTAAACAATTATAACTATCCGATCGAATTTGATGGAAGTAACACTTTATTTAATATAAAGTTAGTCATTTAGCTCTAAATGCATGAACTGCCAAACTACAAAACATATCCACACACACACACACATGTATGTATGTATGTATGTACATACAATATATATATATATATATGATTCTAGTTGGCTTTGTTTCTAACGACATGAGGTATATTCAGAATTGGTAAACTGCAATTAAGTGGGAACATCTTTATTGTAACAATCACTCGTATTTAAGTCTGAACTGGTACATTGATACCATGACATATTCAAAAATTTTTGACTTCATTCATATATGTAGTTGTACAAACAAACTCCCAATTTTAATGTAAATTATCAACAAACTCCTAAAAATATTATTGGAAGTCCAATCACTTAATTTAATAATACCATTTTGCTGTCCAATTTAATGATTTTTTAATGGTAAAAAATCTAGCATAAAATCTAACTTTGACATCACAAGAAGTTAATTAGAAGGTAGTAGACCAACAAAATAAAAAAATAAAAAAAATGTCACAGTTCGTCATAGATCTTTCCAAATATATGTTGGTGGAAATTCTTTCTCATGTTGTAGCAAATTCTCCCGACATGGGCTGGTTGGATGCTCATGTAACCATTTAGACTATAATATGATTCTATGTTATGGCGTGAACGATGAATAACTAGCGTTCTGCTTCAGTCAAACCATGCACTTTGATTGCATCCACGTTTTATTCTTTTCTCATTCAAGAATCTAAATTTCATACATTATAAATAGGCCATTTCAATTATGTCTCATTATATATTATGTTGAAGTTAGTTATATCACCATTCTCATCATTATATTTATACATTTTTCCTGCCATAAAAAAGCTTGGTCAAGAGGATTATGTAGTCAAAGTAGCCACTCAATTATTCACTAGAAATTTTCAATATATTAACATTGCACACTCAATTATTCACTAGAAAATTATAACTAATGAACTGAATTACGTGGAAGCAACATTTAGTTTAATGCAAAACTCAGTATCCTAATTTTTAACTTAATTACTTTAATATTACTTTTCATCTTAAAGATTCATGTATGGCTTAAATTTAACGTACTCACGTGTTGCAACCTATAGTCCATGCATCTCTCCCATATCACTATAACACACACTCTCAAAATAAGACATTGGTTCAACATAGAAATAATTCCTATTTTTATACAATTTTGTTAAATGAGTTAAGAGAATCCCTATTTTATGTAATTTTGTTGACTTAATTTAATCTCAACATTTTTGTTAAATTCAACGAAAAATTGTAGCACATCAGAAAGAGATTCTAAAATAAATTTCTATGTTTATGCAATTTAGTTTTTATTTTACTTCTAATTTGCTCCATAAACATCCGGTTTGTAACAAAATAGAGAGATGATACAATTATCTCCTCTTTCGAATTATCCTATACAAAACCATATTATATAATTATGCTACACCGAGTCCTCCGAATTCTAGGTGGAATTTTGGACCTATTTATATCAAATTTTAATTAATAAAGTTAATTTTTAAAACATAAACTGATTTTTATTTTTATTTTTCAGAATTCAATGATATACTAGAACACATTTTCACGTTGATAAACACATGTGGGTTGCATGAAGTAGAAAATATATAATTTTAATTTTTTATGTATTACATGCATGTCCATATTTTTTATACATATAATAAAGTTAATTCAACTTTTAGTTACTGAGTCAATATCAACTCTCGATCTTTAGCAGTCAACATTTTAATATATAGTCAGTTATGTTCTAGAGTCACTTACGCTCCTACATGTGAGAAAATACAACACATCATTTTTGTCAACATCACTAATAATTACGCCCCAAACTTTTAGGGATTCACTAAACAAAATGAACTATAGTTTACTATGATGAACACATTTCAAAGTCAATGTACGGATTGAGTCCAACACCTTACAACCAAACATAATCTTATTATAAAACACTACCATAAAGGTTTGAATGTTAGAAAGTTATGTTGCAGGCTGCATAGTGATAGAAATGTTACCCGATTTAAAGTTGTAAGGTCAAGGTGACTGCAAAAGAGGCAAGAAAACAGAGACCCGGTGGTTAATTTGATCGGTAAAACAACTTATTCGGTGATGGATTCTCTAATTGAGGTATGTCGAACCTCCATGCGATTCAAATATCTATATATTACAGTCTCACACCGGTGCATTTACAGTGAAATTATTCCAAAGATGCACATGGACTATTTGTGCAAGGTGCGTGTTGCGGATAATACAATAATGTGAAAGGTTTTTATGTCTATTTGTAGTTATAACAACTAAGAGTTGATTTGGAAGATTAAGATCAGCATTTTGTGGTGTGTGATGAATGATACTCTTCCAGTTCATTCTAAATTGCTCAAGAGATATATTTTTAAGATGATATTGGTTATCCTGTTTATCCTGAAACTACTGAAAATATATTAATTTGAAACATTCTCAGGAATTGCAGCTTTGTTCGTTTCTTATGTTCATGTATTAACTTCCTCAATTATGTCATGTTTATTGATATTAAATATACTTTGGGGTGGATTTCTAAATTTATGCAGGTGGTGTCAACATGTGCATTTGAGTTCTTCGTTTGCTCATTTGACAGTTGGATTATTTGGTATAATCGAAAAAAGATAAGCGGATATGATCCTTTGAGTCTACTCAATCTATCGGTGTCTATATTCGCTGACACATGGATTCATAATGGATCTTTTAATGTGACCTCCATAATACTTTTTATTGGATAATATTAAGATGAATTTTAATGCCTCAATTCATCGACCAGCTGGAGTAAATTCATGTGTTGTTGTTGGATGGAAGAGAAGTATAATTCATGTTATACATAATTCTAACGATGTCTAAAGATTGCGCATGTGCAGTTTTGTTTGTTGCAGAATTGAGATTTAGGCACTTTTTAATATTGAAATAATGTGTTTTTGAGAATTAGTTATCAATTACATCACCATGACATGCCATCGTTGCATTAGGTGTCAACAATCAAGAAATTTGATTGCTACCAAGACTTTTCCATACTTTTAGTTTTAATTATGTTTCCAGACTTTGTAATAAATTGGATCATACTTTGGCCCATAATGCTAGATATGTTCAATAGCTTTGGATTTTTTTTCATTGCCTTTTAGAACACTTATTTTGTCTAGATGAACTATCATATTAATATTCCAACATTTTAAATTACTAACCATCTTTCATTTTTTAAAAGTTTAAGATCAAGTGGTATAAGCGATCGATTATCTCTTTTATATTGTTTTGAAGTAGAAGCCAATCTAAAATTCTTAGAATGAACTTTAATAAATTTGCATTGCATATTTGCCCCCGAGTCCACGTAAATATGAACCATATTAGAAATATAAATTTAGATAGTGCAATCTTATACTCCCTCTGATCTTTTACAAACTTTCTACCAATTTGTTTTCTCTCAAATTAAGAAAAGTGAGTAAAATATTAATTTGTGTGTGATAGTGTATTGATAAAGTTGTAAGTGGGTGATAAAGTAAGTGAGAGATTGAATAAAATAATGATAAAGTAGGAAATAAAAATAATAAAGAATTAGTTAGTTGGATAAAACTTTCCGTTTTTTTGTTAGGAAGTTTCTAACGAAACACCCAAAAAAAAAGTTATGAAGTTTTTAATTAATGGAACAGAGGGAGTATATGGATTTTTTAAAGTCACTCATAATTACAGACCAAGTTTGTTAATTTCATGTAATGTCATACTCCTTCCGTCCTGAATTTAACTTCATGTTAATCCGTACATCAATTTTAAAGTAATGTCAATGAAATATGAGAGATAATGAATAAAGTTGAAAAATATAAACTAGAGTTAATAAATACTGTGATTGAAGTTGGCCAATACCCACTAGGTTATGGGTTCGATTCTCCGAAATGGGTGATTATACTCTTTGTATAGATAATGATGATTAGAATTTAGAAATGTATCAAATCATAAATTCTTTCTCATCCAATTATTGTAATAGGAATATTATATATATAAAAAATGAGATATAGTGACTAAAGTAAGAGAAATAAAGTTCTTTTTGAAGTAGGGATAGTTGAGTTTGATATTCATGTTGCAGTCAAAATGTAATACTACCTCCGTCCCAATTTCAATTACTCACTAATTCTAACACACGTTTTAAGAAAAAAAAGTTAATGAAATATGAGGTATGGTAATAAAGTATAAAAGAGATTGCATAAAGTAAAATACGTACATAGTGAATAAAGACTATATTCGATATTCTCTATACTCTTGATCTTCTTAACGAGCCCGACGTGGGGGTGGAGGTAGTGTCAACTAATTTTTTCTATGCGGGGAAACTGTCTTCGATCCTTTATGTACATTATTTATCTCCACGACGGGTCGAGATGTGGGGTCTAACATATAATTTGTAGGCGGGAAAAATCTCTTTGAACCTCTCTATTTTTTTTAATATTATCCATAATGAGCCTAGTGGGGGGGGGGGGGGGGGGGCGGCCATTGTGC
>JAYMSP010007224.1:0-10280 GCA_036897095.1 Plantago elongata
TTAGATATCTTGTGTCTTTCTAAGTCTGTAAACATGCCAAATTATGTTGTACTACCTTGATAATAAATACATCAAGTTAGTACCCCACGAGTCTACCATCATGGTATTTTACTGTTAACTTTTCTATTTCTTTGATATACCTTTCCGAGAGAGATCTTATGAATTCATGTTTATTTATTTGCAGTTGTTGATCTCCTATATTAGAACCCTCTGCAAATGCATACCAAAGCAAAGGCGTATACTTGGCAAGAGTATGTGGCAATGGGAAGAATTACATGCAGAGGTTCAGCGATACACAGACTGTTTGTATTTGCTAGTTATTGGGCTTTCATGATTATGCATGTTGCTTTGTTTATGTTGCTTTCTTGTTTTGATATTTCTTCAATTTAGTTCACAATTCTCCATCTGCTCATTTTTGTGCGAGTCAGTTTAAAAATTGGTTTATAAGACTCTTGCTAAGGTAGTGATAGTCTTTAAGAACATAATATCTTTGAAGAATTAAGTTTTGTAATTAAAGTTTGACGAAGAGCCATCTATCATCTCGAAGAGCAATAGATTAATGAAACTAATAAAGAATTTAGACTTGTTAAATTATTTTCTTATTATGTTCTAATTGAGTTGAGTTCGGAATTGATCAAACATACTATAACTTTTTCCACTTATGAAAATTCCTGAGTTCTAGTCTCACAATACTTTGAATTGATAAATACAACTAGTGAAATATCTAACTGCAAAATGTAGATGTCGTGGTCTGGTGGTTCTTAATTTCTTATAGCCTGCAGATGTTGCTTTTGCTTATTTGCAACCTTCACAGACTTAATGATTCTTTAAGTTTGGTCAAATCTGTATAATTTCACTATATATCAGTTTGAATATTTTGAATTTAAACTAGGTACAGTTAATGTACTTGTGCACAAATATTGATGGGCTAAAGGATCAAGAAATATGTTACTGCCTTTTCATATCTTAATTTTTAGCTATTTCTACAATTACTGATTATCGGGAACAAGCTTTTTTCTTTTTTCTTTTTGGAACAAGCTAAAAAGGGTAGAATATATCATTTTTACAAGTCAAGGTAGGAATGAAATTGATGCAAAAAGTATGGCGTCAAATATTTCAAACAGGGGACAATTTGCTAAACCTTAATTTACAAACGATAGGTGGGAGTATGGTTTACCATGTCATGGTTTATTGCATGTGAATCTGCATATTCTGAGTTTGCTAACATAAATGTAAAGAAACTGTTTTTTCCCAAATCAAGTCCCTTCTTTCCTCGACCAACCCTGCTTTGACTATTAAACTTTTCTCTCTTGCTCATATATGTTGAATTTCATGCACCAAATTAAGTCCCTTCTTTCCTCGACTATTTCTGCTTTGAATGTTTCGACATGCATAAGAGAAATCACACTAAACATTGATGCAAAAAGTATTGCGTCAAATATTTCAAACAGGGGACAATTTGCTAAACCGTAATTTACAAACGATAGGTGGGAGTATGGTTTACCATGTCATGGTTTATTGCATTTGAATCTGCATATTCTGAGTTCGCTAACATAAATGTAAAGAAACTGTTTTTTCCCAAATCAAGTCCTTCTTTCCTCGACCAACCCTGCTTTGACTATTAAACTTTTCTCTCTTGCTCATATATGTTGAATTTCATGCACCATGTCGGATAGCTTCTTGCTGCTTTTACGGATGAGTATGGGGATCTTACAGACACTGACGAGGTAAATATCAAAATCATCCTTAAATTATGTCATTTGCAACTGCCATAGTTCGTGATATCTTGTACAAAATCTTTTATCAAATAGTATTATCTGCCAAATAATTAGTTAAAGATTCAAGAAGTAGATTTTAATTGTATGAAATATCTATTATTAAATTATGTAAGGCTCAAATATTCAAACAAGTGACAATTTGCTAACTTTAATCTACTAAAGGGCGTATGGTTTATACTTTATAATGCCATGGTTTATTGCATGTGAGTTGCACATTCTCAGTTTGCAAACATAAATGTAAAGAAATTGTTATGTCCCAAATTAAGTCCCTTCTTTCCTCGACTATTTCTGCTTTGAATGTTTCGACATGCATAAGAGAAATCACACTAAACAATGTCTAATCCGGTTACAATTAGGTCCCCAGTTTTGTGGATGTCCACCCTTATAGATACTTTTTCGCTCCAAAGACAGTAAGAGTACTTTTGTCCATGGAGGCATAAGTCGAATTGGTTATTTGTAAAAAATTAAATGGTTCTCTCTTATTTGCATTGTAGTTATCTTTGTGCACTTGTTAATTATAAGTGAAATAATTTGTTAAAATATGGATAACGAAGCGCAGCTCAGTTGGTAAGACACTTCACCCCCAATCAATAAGTCGGGGGTTCGAATCACCCTTTAGCCGTATCAAAAAAAAAATTTGTTAAAGTATGACAGCAAATGATATATACAAGTGTAGAACTGATATGGTTGTACTTTCTTTTGGTCAGATGCAAACATTTCAATGCAGTATTGCAGATTTTAATATATTGGTTTTCAGTAGAAGTTAGAGAATTTAAAATATGGGCCAGTGTTTATAAATTCAGATTGCCCTGCGATTTATTGGTCAAGTAACTAGTAAGAAACTTTTTTTCTTCAGCTTCAACTTTGAAATGCTATCATTTGTCCATGGACTCAGCTAAAGGGTCAACTATTCTAGGAAAGGTTTTTAGGATCTCAGCTTTGAGATATTAAAGGGTTGAGTGACCATGGATTGATCTACAGTCCTTCAGAACCATTATTCTTGTTGACAATGAACAAGATAATAGCAAGAACAAGAGAAAAAAAAACTAGGCTGGACACCTAACCTTTTTGCATCAGACTGGGCTGTTTCACATAATCAGAATAAACTTCAACTTTCCCTTGCATTGAAGTTGATAATTCTACTTATTTATTTTATATGTCACGATCTGGATTTCTCATCTGTTACCGATAGATAACTATCAATATGAATAAATATTTAAGAACCAAACACAAGAATTGGGAGCAAAGATCACTCTGATATGATAAATAATTAATGAATGAAAAGTCTGAATAAACTACTAGACTGCAACCCACATTTAGGTCAACAAAATAACCTATATTCTAGGAAATGTCATTCAAAGAGGAAATGGTAATATTATTGAATTATACAATCCCTAATTACAGAAGTAGACCTTTAATACTTTTAAATCACTAATTCCTAATTCCAAACTTTTTCTTAAAATAATCCTTCTCGGGCCTATTTCCATCAATTACAAGGCCCTGCAATTCCACATATGAATTGGGTGAAGGTAGGATTCGAAATTTCGAACCCTGGACCTCGGTTTGCCTAGGCTTTTCATACCATGTTAAAGTCCCCAGTCATTAAAAGCTTATGCCTTTTATAGGGTTCTAACTTCTAACTGCCACTATTTATTTCATATCTCAATCACTGTCAGCTCTAATTCCTTCACATTTTCAGCTGCAGAGAAAGTTCAATGTGAAAATTTGCAATGGCATCCTAAAGTGGCTAGTTAAACAAAGGCTTTGGATTTCTCTGCGATTCCTTTTGCTGGGCTTTGACTTGGAGCTATATTCTCCTGGGGAATATTGCATGGTTTATTGGTATATCCATATTACCATGCTCAGACTTTCTGAGGTAATACATGCCGGTAGATTGGATATATGGACAAAAGGTGAGTGTCAGTTGGTGTCTTTTTGCTTGTTAAATTACAGTAGGGTATAAAATTACATGATTTTTGTGTGCCAAGTCCTGGTGATTTGTTCCATGATACAGCTGGTTCAAACTATATGTTTGTGAACTATTTGATTAGATTGGTTGGATAATAGGAACCTTTCAGGATCTACTGTGAGAATCAAATAAGTTAGCCTCTAGCGGATAGTGTTTTTAATGTAGGATGGATTATGAACAGTTCTAATTTTGCTTATCTTCGGAAAGTAAATGACTATGGTGCTTGAAATTTGTTCAAAAAAGGAGATGAAAACAGTATGAGCGCATAAATGTATTGAATCAGAACTTGATTGCTTAAAAGACTGCTACTTTATTATGCAAATATTTGTGTTTAAATCTTTAGCTGAAAGTTATGTCTTAAATCATTAGTGAGTGTTTTCCATGTCTTTTAATTTTTTCTGCCCATGCTACTTGCTCTGAGAACACTTCTAGGATTCTGGTAATAAATTCTGTAGTCCAGACAAATATCCAGTGGCATGGTTGTAGAAGACGTGGAAGTGCTTCGTACAATGTTTTCTTATACCTAGTATCTTCTTTTTACGGCCATACAAAAATTGTGGGTCACACTCTTTGCTGGAAGTTATGTTAAAATGAGACCATTTGAGCTGAACAGAGGAAGAAATTCTTTTTCCAGAGCATGGCTACTTAAAGTAGTCTATGGATCCTTGCTAAATCTGATTCCCAGAGGATTTTACATTCTGTCTCCTTGCATGTTCTCTCTCTTTATTTTCCTTTCACAAATATTTTTGAGTCTCAAGCTTATACTGAGGAGCTGTAGATGTAACTATGACAAGTGATTTTAAATGTTTCAATTTTCATTTGAACTAGGAATAACGATGAACAGTAATCTCTTTTGCAATGTTATAGTTTCCCACTCCCTCCCTTTTATTCAAGTAAGAGACTTCCTTAAATGGAAGGCCACTATCATTCACCACTTATAAATTCTGAATTAATTATTCATTCTATTTTTAATTATATCGTTTCTCTTACCTTTACCATCTACTTACTACTTTATTATTATAATGCATCTATAAAACATTTTCTTATTCAAATGTCTTAATCTTTGATACGTGTGGCAACATAAAATGTTAAGCACAGGAAGAAATATAGTAATAGATTCTGCTGCCTCCTCTTCAGAGAAACGAAAAGCTAAAAAGAACTTGGAATTGTCAAATGACCAAGAAGATGAAAATGATGATCTTGAACTTCAACTTCAACCTGATCAATTGTTACTTTGCGCCAAGGCTTATCTTGCCCAGGGTATCTTTATGGTAAGTTTTCATCAAGTGGTTTTACATTTTCCCTGAGATCATGCAAATTGTGAAGTGTAAATTGATGCGTACTGATATTCGGTGAAAACTAAAAACATAGGATAACCATTGTCTTTTGGAGGAAATTGAAGTTAATCTAACAGCTACAACCCATCACTCGCAGATACTTAACCGTTTTTCGAAGAAACACAGCGTCTCTCTACATGAGGGTCCGTTTAACTATGAGGAGGAGGTATCTCTCTTTGGTTGCATCTATGGTGTATGAAAGCAATGTTGTAATTTTAAGCAAAAATTTTATGCTTGTAAATTAGCTTCCATAGTACAAAAATCGTATCTTGTTTAAACATTGCTATGAGTTAATGAAAAAAAGGGTCTGCAGGGTAATTAATCCTTTTTTCTTCTTTTTTTAACCGACAAGAGGCATGGTTTTCGACAATTCCATCATTCATGGTGTTTACTATGTTTCCTAGTTCTTTTTTTCCACACGTGTAATTTAAATAGATTGCAAGTTAACACACCAAAAAACAGAAAGATCAACAGCATCTGTAGTAGTGGTTGTACTTGCTATCGTCCTCTCACAACTGATATTTCACCATACTCTTACTTTTGCAGAGATTTCACCAGCTATTTCCGCCTGGTTTGTCCTGCGCCTACTCTTTATTCATTTTGTGGTACACTGATGTGCCTGGTGTGTGCTGCCCCTACTCTTTATTCAAGCATTGCTGCACATGCAACGCTAGTGTCTCAGTGAGTATTTCACCTGATTTAGCCAATTTCATTATTTTTGTCTGTTTTCAAATATTGATCAGCATCTCTTTCTCATTTTATAGATTTCAGAAATTGAAGAGTGCTTCCAGAGTGTTGAAAATTCTTGCCGATTAATCATGGAGGAGAAAGATGTGGATCAAGACACATTGGGTGAGGCCAAGCAGCTAAATAAGGTTGTACGCCGAAATTTGATAGCCTTGGACATTCTTCACAAATACAGCACGCATGACTCGCCACTTAAATTTTCCTTAGATTTTCGGTACCATCCATACTTTGCTGTTGCTTCTTTGAAGAGGTAGGGCTGGCGACCTTTTGAAGATCTCAACAATATTGATATGCTATGGCACCAGTCAGATTACTTTCGATACAAACTGTTGTCTGATTTTGTATTAGTATGGCAAAGAGGATAGTTTTCATGTCTCCTTCCTGTAGTACTTTCGATACAAACTGTTTGATTTTTGTCCTAAAAAAACTAGCCTCCGAGGCCTACAAATTTGTCCATGAGAATTTCCAAAATACTTACATAGCCGGCAACTCCTTGCTCTTTACGAAACGACCCATATGCAACAAGTGCTAGGAGATTCTCAAGAGGAGGTACCCAATTAATAGTTCTCGTGTTATCTTGACTTTGGTACATTATTTTGAGATCTTTTACATACTTTAAAATGTGTGTTGCCATCGTTTTTAGGAATAATTGATTCATTAAAAAAAATTAAAAGACTTGTATGTTTGTCAAACAACCTATTATATAAAAAATTTATAAATTTAATTTTTCTTTTAATTTTGAAACGATCTAACTCGACCTATTAATTGAAGTTGAAGCACTCCGTTATATATATGACTTTATATATTTTAATGTATTTTCTTAAAAATGTTTAAACTCGATTAAAGTTGAAACTAAATGAGTGTTGATTTGTTCAATTATTGTGACGTGAATTTAAAAAGAATCTCAACTCATTCCACATCATTGTAAATAGCGTAGAGCAAGTGAGATAAATATTATATAAGAAGCCATCTGTATGATATGACAAATATATTTGTGAAAAATATTATATATTTGATTTAAGTAATGAGTAATCTTGTTGACTTAGAGAGTCGGGGTTGAACTAGTGAGTTTGTTTCCATCCTTGGGAGTTGGGACGCTTCAGTTGTGGTCGCAAGAGTATTCCTAATTCACAATCTAAAAATATAGTTGTAAGTGACGAACAATTTAGAATACCTTTCTCTGCAATTTCCAACCCAGTATTCCATATACTTCACCACCATTGTAGCTTGATTAGGAGCTTCTGTAATTGACTAATTGTGATACAACTTAAAGTTTTGAGGTGTCAGCTTGTGATTGGCGGAAATCACTTGAAGTGGCGTAAGAAGCCGGGTAGTGTTTCTACTGTAGATCATTAAGCGTTTTCTCCTTTCTTCCTCTTAACTTCATCTCTTTCATTTACTCTTCTTCTTTGTAGTTCTTGCGATTGAAGCTTGTTGTACTCATTCGTTAAACCATGTAAACATTTGTGTCATTTGCATTATTGTGTGTATTATTTTTTTTGTTGAGAATTTTATTTATTCGGTTTAGTTCAATTGGGTCTCGTAGAATTGCTTTCCGAACGTGTGATTACGTACAGGCACGGACGCACTCATGTGCAAGGGTCATCAATTGTTGCCCCTGAAATTTTAATGTGAATTTATTATAATACCCCTGAATTTAATATAATTAATAAAAATATAATTTAATTTACAGAATACTTCAGAATACTTATATGTAAAAGGAATTTTTTTTCAAATTACAAGAACTAGATCTCTTACCTATTTAAAATTTTTAAAACTAGTCTAATTTTAAATTAAAAATCTATAAAACACAAAGACAGAACAATAAATAGTAGAAACATCAAATAATCAAACAAGCTACTCGGAACTCACAAACTCTTCGGTCGGCAACAAGAACACAAGAAGCATCTGGAAAATTGGTAAGAAATTCTTAAATTTGAATCTCTACACAATTGGAAAATAGAGAAATCCCTAAAAATTGAGTTCACATACGTTCATCCCTCGATCTCCTTCGATCTACATTGAATTTGGATATTGAAATCAAAACGATATATGTTGACTTGCTTGTGAGTTGGTGAGAAACTGAAATGGATTATGATTTCTGAATTTTGAATTGTGAGAATAAAATTGAAGGAACGGAGAAGTCTTCAGTAAATAATGGCCCTGAGAAAGAAGAGACTACATACTTGATACTATGAATTGTGATGTTAGTACAGTAGTACTAGTCTACTGCCTTGTGGAATTGTGATGACTACTCTACTACCTATTAGCCTATTATTAATTACTGATGAAAATATAATTATGACTTAAACTGCTGCTCTACTTGACTACTTGTCCAGTGCAATTATACTTTTTATTAACTAAAGAAGGAGGAGGTAATAACTTACTCTACTTCTTATAACTTGATTCTTAAACTATATTTGTGAGAGTTTCCTTCCTAATTTATAATAATTAAGTTATAAATTTTTCTTAACTATAATAGCATTTATTCTACTAATTTTATTACTGTGTATTTATAAGAGTAGATTTTATATTTTATGTGTAAAATTATTTTTATAATAAACTATAAATCTCGCTACTCCTGATTAAATTTTCTGCGTCCGTCTCTGATTACGTATCTGGGGGTAACCTTGCGTCGGTCAATAGAGAATACTAGTACTTATGATATGTTGTATTCTGAAATTCTATTCTAAAATCTAGCTCATTCTAGAAAAACATAATTTTCCACCGTCTCTTTTCCATATATACGCGCAAAAAGTCGCCTAAGACCTGTTCCTTGAAAATTCCTATTCTGTTGCTTATATACCCAAATCAGACAAGAAGAAAACTTGAAAATTCGTGTTCTATTTAATTTATCAGAGAATCAACGATGTGTCTTGTATTTACTTGCGACGAAGACGAGCAGGTGATCGGGCGGCAGGTGGCTCCGGGTGCGTGCCCGTATTGCGGCGGGGCGGTTCAGGCGATGGATGTGCAGAGCGACTGGAGGTTTTGCTTCGTACCGCTGTATTCCAAGACCAAACGTAGATTTTATTGCTCTATTTGCTCCAGGCGCTTGGTTGTTCACTAGGATTGGTTCGATCATCAAGTTTATGTGTAATAGAATTAGTGTGTTCCTTTGTTTTCTGATGATCATATTTCGCATGTACATAGTTGAAATCTAATATAAATAAATCGCGTCCAGCTTAATTTCTTTCCTGCTCCTGTATTATCAATTTAACAATAATATCGTTCATCCAAGTGATGACACCTTATTTCTTTTTTAGCTATTCACATGTGAGATCAAAATATAATATGTTTTTGGTCAAATAAAGATAAAATCACCTAAAATGTCAATATAGGTTTGATTGACAATTTATCCTCATCCGGACTGGATCCACTCCCGGGATAGTTAGAACAGATACGAGTAGAAAAAGTCAGACAGATAGACTTGTTGATGTAGGTCATCCTCATCCGGACAGGATCCGAACCAATCTAGTCATGGAATAGTCAGAACTAATCTGACTCCATCAAACCCACTCGGATTAGACCAAACTGGATCAAACTTCTTATGATTCGATGTGCAAGAAGAAAACTCTGAAGATATCATTTGAATTGATATGTACAATTAGAATTTTGTCAATTTAAATTATATACTCATTTTATATTGAACTTGTCTAGTAACCATCAATGTGAATCAAGTTCGCTTATAGTTTTTGCTCTCGGTTGTTTCAGTAGAGAAGAAGGGAGTCTTTTGGAGGGGTTTTTACTAATTCACTGCATTCTTTTTAATTTTTTGTATTTTATTTGACCAACAAAATCATCAACAACTTCATACAATTTTTATTAAATAATATATATTTTTTTCTTCATTTCACTAGTGAATTTGTTTACCACTTCATCTTCTCTTTAAATTTTATTTCATCTTTCTCTTTAAATTTAATTTTGTCCAATTTAAAACGTCTATAACTTAAAATTAAAAGATGATAAAAATAAATAAAAATTACCAACAATTATATTTTTCGAGATATATAAATAGAAACTACTCTTAACTATGTTTGAATTATTTTTTCAAGATCTATAAAAATCACTAACGACTTTATTTGAATCTTAATAAATTGTAAAACGAGTTTAAAAGTGCAATTTTATTATATTGGGGCAATAATTAAACTAGTAACATGACAGGGTGGGTGTCGGGCGGGAAATTTGGGACTTTGGAATTTTTCGAATGGGAATTCGGGATCGGGACAAAAATTTTACATCCCAATTTCGTCCCAAATAAAGTCGGGATTTTTCGGGATTTGGACTTCGAGATTCGGGCGGGATTTCGGGATCCCAAATAAGCATAATGCATATTCAATTATTCATCATCCAATTCAAATATTGAGTTGTTTTATAATATTCTTAAATAAATATAGGCAACATATATATAATTCGAACTTTAAACATCATCATACATGTAATTCCATT
>JAYMSP010007225.1:0-10280 GCA_036897095.1 Plantago elongata
TTTGTTGCCTTATTCCTTCTAGTATGTTGTACACAGAAAAACCCCTAACTGGTTCTATCCATGCATTAAAACTTTCACTACAGTTATTTGTTACATGGTCAACCTTAATTGTTGGATCAAATGAGTGTCTAGCTATAAGAGCCACGAATTTTAGTATGTATCATAAATTAATTCAATATTAATAATATTATTTCGAACGGGCGATCGACCCCTGATTTAACACGGGCGAAAATGTTGACTGTTAATATCGGGTCGAATTTAGAAATTAAAACGTCGAGCGTATTCGCCAGTTAATTACTAATGGATATTATGATAATCAAATAATAATAAAAATAATAGAATAAAAATATTTATTTTAATTTTTATATGGCTTTAGTTCGTCTTAAATATCGCCCGGGAATCGATTTCATAATTTTTCGGAAATTATTTACGAGCCATTTGGAGTCTAGAAGAAACCAGGTTTATCTACTTGCGAAATGACCATTGTACCCTTAATTATCTTCTCCCCTCCACTCCTCTCCCGTTTATTCCCAATTGCCGTCTCCATTTTTTTTCTTCCACCATCGTCTGCTTCGATCTTCCCCCGCCACTTTCTTCTCCAATAAGACACCGACAAGCCGCCATTAATGGGAATTCGTGCTAGCTTCCTATAGAAGCAACCCAAACCGCCACGGAGAGGCGGTAGTTTCTCCGCCTATAAATAGCCGAGACCTTCACTTTTTCGACACCACCCATTCGCTGCCACCACCCAACCCTCTCCCTCACCACCACAATCGTCCGCTTCAGCCACCACCTGTGGCGACCAATGTTCTCTCCTTCACCTTTGATTAACCATACATCATTCCCGATCCACTACACCTCCGCCTCCACCGATTAACCTCCTGTCGGCACCTTCACCTCTGCCGCCCAGAACCACCGATTTCGCCTTCCACCACCGCAATTCGTGCCTCTCCAATCAGATTTCGAGTCTCGCCTCTCCTTCCTTAACTTGACTTTGTTCTACTCTTCCGGTAAGTGTTTTCCCCTCTCTTCAATTCGAGTTCGGGGCTGGGTATCGTACAATTGATTGTTTGTTCCTCCAACTTGGAGTGTATGTGTATGCATGTGTGTCTGTACCCTTGTATCAGACTGTATACGTCTACGACTGATCCCTGTGCTCGGATTTGTTGAAGTGAGTTGCATCTGTGCATTTGGTTGTCAAACTATTGTGTATAACATCGATACCTTCTTGACTGTGCTTGTTCAATGTCCTATGTGTTCTCTATTATATGTAATAATTGTGGCTTTGTAAGTGTGTGTGCCTCATTGTAGTACTGTATTGATATGTACTATGAAGATGTTTGAGTGATTGTACCTTATGAATTTGTGTAGTATGTGAATTTTGGTGGTTGTTTAAGGTCTCGGAGAATCATATCGGTTTGTTGTTTGTTCAGCTTATGGTTCATACACTTCTGCGTTCTTTCTAATTAATCTGTTAGTATAATAAAATGGTGAAACTATTTGATCACATCTGTTGCAGTTAAGAGACATTGATTTCTGATTTCATTATGCATTCGTTGAATCCCGATCAGTGTAGTCTGTGTTGTTGTGTCAATCGTGTTTGATGTATGGCTGCTTGTTGTTTGATTTCCTCTATTTACTACAGTAAGTTCAAACCACTATGCTTTTCTTTCTCTTTCCCTAGTCGAGCAGCTAAGCTCGAATGGGTATCTGGTCTTGTTTCGTATGTTGTAGTTCGTTGCTTGACTCGTGTTGTCTACTCGTTTTCTTGCCGTCAGTTCAGTTGTGCATATTTGGTTCTTCACGTATGATTGGGTTTGTAACCCCTGTTGTAATGGTACTAGGTTGATCAGTCATCCGTTAGCCGTTATTTGAGTTAACTTGTTACTGAATTAAATTAGACTGAGTTGTATTGTTGAAGTATTATTGCTAAGTTGGAGATGAAGGCTTGAGAATGATAATCAGCTTGTGTTGTTGGTTGTCTACTATGATTCAATTATGATTTGTTGTGTGATTGTTAGAGGACTAAGTGGCGTACCTTTCCAACATGTTGGTCTTATTTGGTGTAGCTAGGTTATCGTGTTTATATGCCTCACTGATTTGAGTCGTTATATGCTGATTTCTTAATTAATTCCAATCAAAATTTTCTTTCATCTGCTATGCTTCTGTAACTCATAACCGGTTCAGTTTTGTGTTGCTGCTTGCGAACTAAACTATGTCGAGTGTGGTAGCTAGTTAGATGGGATTGCCTGATGTATTTGCCTGCTCTTCCAGTTCTTCGGTCGAGTCTTCCGTATCTCGCATTCTTAGCTGATTTTGTGTGTGCTAGCGAGATCCCACACCCTGATGTGATTGTCTAATTAGTTGATCAAGTAATTTGATGCTTGTGTCTGAATCCGATCAGCTACTGAGTTAGAATAATACTAGTCGGTGTTTGCTGACTCGGTCTGCGTGTCGCGTTGCAGTGCTTATTAGTTGAGTTTTGAACTGTTTGAATTAAAAAGCTGAGTGTTGAATTGCGGACCAATTAGCTATGTCACTGTGCCCCTTCCTCCAGATTTTAGATATGCATAATTGATGATGATATGGAATTCAATCAGTTGGACTTAGTCTATTGTTTATGTTACACATGGTACTTTGTTTGTGTAGGTTAGTATAGTCGGGATTAGTTAGTCAACTTGGTTGGGTGTTAGCAATAGTGTACGTACTAATTGTTGTGGTCGTATGTGGAAACATGAACTACGCGGACTATAAATTGTGTTACTAGTTTTGCTGGATGTCTTCCACTTATATGTGTACCTCGGAACCACTTCTATCATAACTGCTTGAATGTCTACCTATGCTTGGTTTATGCATTGTGATTCCTCTGGAGTTATGTGTAATCTCCCGTGTCAAACTGCTTTTTCTGTGTTGCGCCTGTTTTCTAATGTCCATGTTGTTATGTACCCCTGTCTGTGAGTCAACTACCTGTACCAGTCATGCTTGGTTCTTTCCGAGTTGTGTTGTTGTTCAAGTTGCAGTATGTTAGGTCCGTCGTATGCCTTGCCTTAGTCGAGTGTGTATGTCTAGTTATCCTGATAGGATTATGCTTGTTTGACTTGTTGTGCTCGATTGCGGGGGTTTAAGGGCGCCTTGATTTATTCTAGTATAAATTTTAAGTAGCATTGCTTTATCCAGGAACTTCGTACTCTGAAGAACTCGCAAGGTTACGTAGCGTACAAGTTCATCTCAAGGTGAATGATTACTGGCTTTCGGCATCCAGCCCTGGGAAAGTTGCTACTATTCATTCTTTAAATTCTAGTACTTGTTCATGTTCATGTACCTGCCTGCCTAACTCTGACTGCACCTGCGCGACGACATCCCGACTGACTACGACGTGACTCCTAACTACGACTACTGACTTGATGAATGTAGTTGAGCCTGTTGACCTGTATTCTAGTTACCGCTTGAACCTGTTGATCTGTACTCTAGTTACAACTTGATAGTCTGACCTGATAACTGTCGATTAACTTGTATTTAGAGATACCTGACTTGTATTGACCTGATATTTTATTAATCCCATTATCTACGGATATTTCATCCTGATTCTGTCCTGTTGATCCTCATGAACTGCATTGCACAAAAACTAATTTCTGAAAAGTAACCACACACTGTTCTAGAAACATGTTGGGAAACCGTCCTAGTCAACGTTGTCGACATACTGTTACTGTTACTGTTGTAAAGCGTTCTGCAGCGCTATCTTTTCGGGCAACCCTGACTGTACAGCCATTCAAACGGTCTGCATTTTGGAGTTGTGATGGGTCGTGACCGTCATAAAAGCAAATCCCCTTCGCGATCACGCCGCTACTGACGAGGCTGATACTTGATTAGTTTAGTCTAGCCCAAGACAGTTACTATTTAGTACTGTAAATCTGGCACCTTTCATGTGCTATGATCCTGAATGACTGATACCGGTTTTCACCATGTTTAAAAACTGCCTGATCAGTGTGTTGTGTTGGTTTGCTATCATGTTGCATTCATAATCATATTCATGCATGCCTAATTATCCTCACTGAGTCTTTATGACTGACACTCTCCTTGCTCTAATAATGCTTTTCCATGTATAAAGCACGAAGTAAGGATGGGGTAGACAGACAGACGGACTAGGACTTGTCTCCGCTGCTGATCGTTAGGCATATAAAATAATTAGAGACTTGTAAATCATATGGGAATGTGTAATAACCATACTTTTGATATATGTATTTGGAAGTTCGGCATGATTCTTGACGTCCGGACCTCGATCCGTGACGGGACGTTACAATATAATTCCTAGGATTGTGTCCCTAGAGCATAATGCTTCTCTAACTCAACCTCCTTGCTTAGAAAAAATGAGAAATGCAGTCTTTTCTCTTAATAAAGATGTTGTTGCAGGGCATGATGGCTTCTCAACACATTTGGGATATAATTAAACTTGATCTTCTAGAAGCTATCGAAAGCTTCTTCTCTGAAGAATCAATGCCTCTTAGCTTTTCCAACACCTGCATTGCTCTTATTCCCAAGATAGAGGCTCCAATCTTCTTGGGGGGGGGGGGGGGGGGATAAAACAATGTGTAACAACACTTTGAAGATTATCACTAAGGTTCTAAATGAGAACTTGGCCTTATCCTTCCTTCTCTCATATTCTTTAATCAAAGTGGCTTTGTTAAGAGAAGGGTCATAACTGATAAATATCCTTCTCACCCAAGAACTTGTTCATTCTCTATATATGAAGACTAGAGGATCCAACCTTGTGCTTAAGCTAGATATGATGAAAGCCTATGATATGCTAAATTGGTCCTTTATGGAACATGTTCTCTCTGAATTTGGGTTTAACCACCTTTGGATTTCCCTTGTCAAGGGCACCATTATGAATTGTCATTATAGTTATCTCTTGAATGGTGAAACGTGTGGTTTTGTTAAAGCTGAAAAGGGCCTGAGACAAGGTGGTTCTTTATCTCTTGCCCTCTTTATCCTTTCCAGTGAGTACTTATCTAGAGGCTTAAATAACATTTTCCTTGTTCATCTAGATATGTTCAATGAATGCAAAGATGGGAATAGAATCAGTCATCTTGCCTAAGCAGATGAATGCATTATATTTTGCAACGCTAACAAAACCTCCTTACAGCATCTTAAATCCTTCCTCCTTCACTATGAATCTATGTATGGCCAGAAAATGAATATTCTAAAGGTCAAGTGTTTGTTGGTAAGAGAGCAAACATTAACTTGATTGCTGGAGAGATACGGATCTCCCCTTTCCTCTTCCCTTAACCTATTTAGGTGCTCCCATCAGCCAAGATAGAAAGATGATTCATCTTTTCAACCCATTATTGAATAAAATTAGGAGGAAGTTGACTAGATGGAACATCTACATGATTTCCTGTAGTACCCCGGCCGAGAGCTGCTAGCTCCTAGCTGGATGGTCACCCGCATGTAATATTCCTTCAAGTAGAATTTCTATATTTTAGAATATTACAAGAACGACTAGGCAATAGCAAAACAAAAAGAGAAATAAATCAAATGAGTTTTATTCTAATATCTTGTATACTAGAGTGTACAAATCTAAATCGATCTCAAATACAAATTAATTCATTAAGAGTACTTCACATTAGGGGAATCGGGTTAGTGATTTATTTTGATATACATGAACTTTTCTACAACAAAACGAAGAATCCACATTAATCAAGATAGCCACTATGCAAGATCCACATTGCATTCATTGATTCACTGCGGAAGGGAAACAAACATGGGTAAGTCATTGAGGACTTAGTGAGGGTAAATAATCAACCCAATGAATAACAAGATCAGGAGAATTATTAGCAGGTGTATAGAACCCTGAAATATAGCAAGATAAAAACACGGTAACAATTGAAATGAAATCGAGACATGGAGTTCAAGGATATAGAGATACAAGAATCAAGAGTAATGGATACCAGCCAACACCATAACATATATCAATAGTATATACATCCAAATGATAGGTACTGAACATAGTAACCTTGAATAGTCAGTCCTTTCTACCGGGTGGTTACATGTAACAGTCCTATGGCTCACAAGTTCAAGCACGAGCACACATGTTAGGGAAACGCGAATTCCCATTATCCTAGTATCACAGTATCAAGTTAATTCAACACGGGTTACAAGATACAATGTACAAGAGAATACGTTGAACATGCTAATCAAGGAGTATTGACAATAGAGCAATCAGGTTGATAATGCTAAGTGCAATAGAACTTGATCAAGTGATCGGAACTGAGGTATAAGATAACAAGGCAAGATACTAAATAACAAGCTCAATTCACAAGAAGAAAGGAGAAGGTCAGCAAGATAGATACAAGAAGAACTCGATTGATAGTAGCCAAGAGGCAAGAAAAGAGGTTTGAGTTCAAAACAGCAGTTCAAGTGATAACAATGAGTTACGAGACAAGGACATCAACACGAGATATTAGGCCAAATTGATAGTCATCGAGATAGAAGAGGACTTCAAGAGAATAGTTTCTCGTGATATCAATTGAAATGCAAGAAAAGGGGATGAGGACAAGCTCAAATGAGCATAGGAAGGGAACAAGACAATGAACGAGTTCAAGAAATGGTTCAATACGTATCGAATATGAAAAGAGATAATGAAGTCTTGGAAACAGGATTTCCAAGATGTCGAGTCAAAAGAAGTAGGAGTAATATAATAAACAAACAAGTGCAAGTAGAACAAGAACACGATATATTCAATGGGCAAGAAGCAAGAGAAAGGAACCCTCACCTGGAAGGCATAAATTTGTATATTAAAATGCAACCTTTTAAAACCTATATAGATAGTAAGACAACAAGTAACTAATCATTTCATTTCAACATAGTTCATTTCATAATTCGTTACAGTAGTAAGAAGTGATGAAGCAAGATATGCTAAAGTAGTGAAGAGAATTGCTGATCCATGTAACTACAGAGCATATTTACCACCATGGAGTTATTATATGGGTTAATCAATATGTATTCTTAAGCATCAAAGTAACTTGAATTTTTACATGACTTTGATAATAAGACTATATTTTCCAATAATAAGTGACTCTTTAACATTTGAAAAGAACATATAATGGAAACAATGATGCTGAATGTGAAACATGAACAACGTCAAAGTCCATGAACAATAATTTAGTGCATAGTTTTACGAAAACGGATATGCTTAACAGTTTTGATCAAAATTTAAAAGTTGACAAGTTTATATCCAAATGAGCTTAATCTTCCAGACGCAAATAAAAGATGGGTGAAAACAATATAATTGAAAATTAAGAATCAGACAATTTCTATCACAATTCAGTATAATTATAATTCACATGTAAACCTTGTTTTACTTTGCAGGTATATTGAATCATATAAATTTTATATTGCTTGTCGATTCGTAAGACAATCAAATCAATCCTCTAACATACAGTCTAGTAAAACAGAATATAGGCTTTATCACATAATTATAACCCAATATATACATCCAACAGTTTACTAGAAACTATGTCAACATTAAACTCATCTTTCCTTTACCAATACCAGAATACCCCTATGTCGAAGGACAGTGTAAACCAACAATACTCCTAGAATATTTTTCATCCAAATATAACATATAATATAACTCGATTCACGATATTCCATTAGCACAAGAATAACATAGACATAGAAATTAATTAAAAAAAAACAAAATCGATACTAAAACTCAAAATTATTTAAATTGCAAAGATGAACTAATAATGAAACGAAAACTTATAGAATTACCTTTGCAAATCAAATTCTCGGATTAAACTCGGATATATGTACGATTGATACTAGAATCATGACTGAATAGTTGGGTATGAGAATTCACAATGCATGAAAAAGAGGGTTTATATAGACGAAGAAAGCAACTGTGTGTTGTAAGCTCTCAATACCGTGAAAGAGAGATGAGTGAATAGAATTTCTCACACCTGTCTTGCTCAACTTGATTAGCTTCATCAATCTTGCCATGTCGATCAATAGGTCGAGACGTTTGACAACAACTGCTTTAGTCGATCTAATCCACCATCAATCTTATCAATAAGCAGGATAGAGGCATTCCTTTGGCTTCAAAATGTCAATGCTGCAGTCAAATAGAATCTATTGTACATGTTCTCTTGTTTAATCCTGAAGCTAGAAAAGTCTTGTCTTGGTTCTCCTTCATTTTCAGGTAAATTTACTCTCCTCTCTAACTGTGTATGCTAGGATTAAGGCTTGGAAAGCTCATCTCCCTAGCCCCTTTTCTCTATACAGGGTCATATTAGAATGTTGATTGCTATGATAATTTTTTGAGCTCTCTGGTTAGCTAGGAACAACACTAAATTTGATAACAGACCTGTTAAAGTTGATCAAACTATATGACATGTTATGTCTGTTCTAAAAGTTTCTGCATATGCTAAACCTTTTGATGTGAAAAAGGATATCTTCCTTTAGCTAAGTCTTTGGGCATTAAGATTGGGCTACAACCTATTAAGAGAGTCCATCTAGTTCAGTGGTACATGCCTCGTCATAGTTGGTTCAAGATCAACACGGATGGATCTTACTCATCAAGGACCAACCTGGCCTAATTACGAGGTATTCTTAGGAATCATGAAGGTAGGATGGTATGGGCCTTCCATCAAGTAGTTGATTCCTCAAGCTCTCTGAAAACTGAGCTCATTAGCATTCTTAAGGGCCTCATTTTTTGCAAAGAAAAGAATGTGTCTAACATCTTGATTGAATCAGCCTACCTTTCTGCCATTCTTCTTTTGTAAAGTAGTAGTAGGTCTGTCTATGGTCTTTACATATAATTTCTCAGAAGATTAAATTGCTTAGCAAAGATCTCAATGCTATCTTTGTGCACTCTTATAGAGAATGTAATAGTATTGCTAACTATTTTACTAAAAGTATGCTTCTTCTTCATTATATGTAGTAGTGTATCATATGCATTATCATCTATCTGTTAGGAGAATGATACTTAGGGAAGGTAACTGATAACACTAATCATGTATAGTGAATGCCTTGGTTTAATATGAATTTTCAGTTGATATGGTGTGATCATTGTATGATTTCTGATCTCAGTAAAAGGAGTTGGCTTCCCCTGGCCTTCTAATACCCCCCCCCCCCTCCTTAAATATTTATGTCTATCAAATGGTTGTTTGGTAATCGGGAGAAGTGATGTTCCTATATTATCGGTGGAGAGAGGACATATCTTTGATATTTCCCTTGATGACCCATCAAAATCATGAACTCCCTGTTGTTGGATGCAAGCTTTATGCTTTGCTTCACCCCATTTATGCAGTGTCCATTTATCTAGATGTAATAAAATGGAGGTCCTTCTTCTTATTTTGCAAACTGCTCTTACATAGAGTAAAGGAGTTTTTGTGCAGATTGGTGATAGTGAAGCTCAGTTCTGGTGATTGCCCTTGTGGTAGCCCTTCTGATTTCATTACTAATTTGTTAACATCAAATGTTGGTCCTTCCTGGTGGTTGATTTTGATGTATGTCCCTGTGCATGGATGTACATAAATTATCTGCAACAACAAGGCAGATTCTTACTTTGGACATATTGGATGTGTATTGCTTGAGTACTATGGAGCTATTGCTATTGCTATGTCTTGTTACTTGTACTATTGAAGATATAATGAAGATCAAGAAGTTGCAATTTTTGTGGGAGAATGGCCACCATCTTTTGTTTATTATTGATATATTGACCTTGTACTTATTGAACTTCTTTTATAACCTTGGTGGGTCTTGTCTCTATTCTAGATTGAACTATGGAAACTCGAGTGGTGCTAAGTGTTTGGTATCACTCCTTTCATATTGTCTTTTTCTTTTTTTGAAATGATAAAGTTGACTCGAACCCCCGACCTGTTGGTTGGAGTTGAAATGTCATACAATCTTTCGTTGTCTTATTTCATGTTGTCTTTGATGTAAGTAGTAACCATTATTAGTCTTTTTGGTATGCTTAATACAGCTTGCTATGACACACCTTTTGTATATTAGTTGGCATATTTCCAAACTTTTATTTTGCATGAGTTATTATAAATTCCCGTGATTCTCTTATATTGATTAATAAATCGCAAACCCCTCCTCAAATTTTTTAGATTTCGTTGCCTCCTTGGGATCTTGCTTCATGGATATCTTTAAATTTCGGCTGGACTCTTACAATCATAATATACTAAACGATGGATAGGCAAGATTACGATGAATTACTTTCGAAGTTTGCTGGTCTATTTACCTTTTATATATATATATATATATATATATAT
>JAYMSP010007226.1:0-10279 GCA_036897095.1 Plantago elongata
TATATATATATATATATATATATATGTATATAAAAGATTGATGAATGAGAAGATGTACGAAAAATAATTCATTTTCAAATAGGCTGAATCAGCCACGAGTGATGACATTTGAATTTTTAATAGAAATGATTATATTCTCCAATCTCTACAAGTTTGAGCATGTAGATGAAATAAATTTAACTCATGCATGTGAATTTCAAGTTTGAGGTTCAGGGATCGAATTCCACCATTAAAGTTTCCACCTATATATTAACTATCCACCCATTGAGCTTTCCAAAAGAGGTTACACTAAGTCCATGAGTGAGAGGGAGTGTTAGGTGAACTGATATAAAATGGATTAGTTTCACACTTTTTATAATTTCGAACTTTTTAAATTGATGAAATTTTATCATGATATAACCTAAAAATCTTACCAATAAAATATATTGAATAAAAAAATATATAATTGTGTTGGTCTAGACTTTATATGTGTCGATAAGTACTGCTCCTATCGTTCTTTAACGAGTACTCCCTCTATCCCATCAAACTTTATGCATTAGGTTCATGCGTGATTTTGTACGAAAATAATAGTAATGATGAAAAATGAAGAAGGTGGAGAAACGTGTACTTTAGTGGTAAAATGTGTAATTTTTGTATAAAGTTAATATTGTTTATTATTTGTTAGTGGTGGAGTATTTTTCTTTTTTAATAATGTATAAAATTTGCTAGAATAGTTATAAATGATAAATATATAAAGTTTGTTGAGACGAAGATAGTCGTACCCGACTCCGCGCCAAAGGCGCCCCATCGGGGTGACGACGAGCTCTTTTCCGCCATGACACAGCGCCTGGCAGCAGTCAATGGGCTGCTGCCACGTCCCACCACCACTTTTTTTTTTTGGTTTTGTTTCTTTATATTTTGTCTGATTTCAAACGCGAATAACTCAAAAAATATAAATGTAAAATATATAAAAATTACCAACGGATTCCTCTCTTTGAGATCTACGAATAGAGACGACCACTCTCGATTATTTTTGGATCATTCTATCTCACACTCATTTTCTCTCTCAATTAAACTTAAAATTGTAAAACAACCTCTAATAATTCAATTTTATTAATTTCGACTTCTATACACTATTATAATATATTAAATATGTTTTTAGCAAAATAAAAAAAAATATTTTTTTAATTTTAAACCTTAAAAAATTATAAAACGACTTAAAACAATGCAATTTCATTAATTTCAACATCTAAGCACTCTTATAATATGAATAATATGTTAAAAAAGTTTAAAAATTTGATGACGTGGCGACGACATGCCACCATTGGAGAAAAACAACGACGACGACATTCCGTCGGACCGTCACTGGATGGTCTCACACATGTACACTACAATATACTTTATCTTTATTTATACGTGTGCAAATTGAATCATTTAATTATTGAGCTTTACAATTTGAGTTTGAATAACACATCTAGATACAACCTTATACCATTACAATATTAAGAAAATGCTAATTACAACATTCATACTTTTTTTACATACATCTTCTGTATGTATACTTTCCGAAGAAGATAGAGGTTTCGATTAACAATATTAATAACTTTTTTTTGTCTAAATAAATTATATTTTCAAATAAATTATCTAAAAATATTCTATCCCAAAATAAATAACACACATTATAATTATATATATATTCATATATATGTCATACTTATTCTCAACAACAATTATAATCATGTTCTTATTATCATTTATATCATATATATATTTCATACTTAAAAATAAATATACCATTTGTTTCGAATAAAAAGTTAATTTATTTGGGAATATGGGTGAGATTTGATCTATAAATACCACATAGGGTCCTGATATTATTTGTTTTGTGTCTGGTTTACGCACGGTTGATTCATTTCCTCCCTCAAAATCTCGAAACCTGATAGTAATAATTCCAACAATATCGTCCAAGTCACTCCGCTGCTTCTCTGTCAAATACTTACTCCACAAACCAATCTTGTTCATCTTCATCTTTATCTTTCCTTGAACTACACATTCTAGATCTCTCTGTAAATCACACAACCCATCGATCCATCAGAAATTGAGAATGAAGGCCAAAAGAGCAATAGTGGAAGAAGAATTCGTCCAGACAGAAGAAACTCACCTCACGGTGATGAAAACCTCACTTTTCTTCGCAGGTGATGGTTTCACCGCCTACGATGGCAAAGGTGAAGTCGTTTTCCGTGTCGACTCCTACGGTCCCGATTCCGGTGATACTGGTGAACTCGTCCTTATGGACCCTGCTGGCCGTTGCATCCTCACCGTTCGCCGCAAGGTACATACTTTACTTACATAAATAAAATTAAAAACACCTAAATTTTAATTATTTCCTCATTTTGATTACAATCAAGCAGATTCCATTTCTTATAGCCATGCTAATTATGTGATTCAATCAATATTGTTTTCGAATTTCAAATTTATCTCTTGATTGATTGACTTCTTTGACATTGATTACGATATGGAGAGATGTTAGTTATCTATTTTATTATTAGCAATATTAGTACATGGTACATAAACTATTAAGAGCAGATTGTTTTGTACCTATTCACACTGACTTTGTCTTTCTTTAAATGGATTCAGTTCAGTTTGTGACCACTTCACTGATCATTTATCACTGGATGTGTACCTTATTTCATAAAAATATGTAATAGATACAAAACTGGAGCACATGATTATCTGTTACTTTTTCTTCTTTCTTTTTTTTTTAAAAGATTTGTGACTTTTCTTGTTCATCTAGATCACCAACTTCGGATTTGATTTTCTTTTAAAAATCAACTTTAAATAATCATTTTGTGGATTTGTAATAATATTGGTTGATTTTGAGAATCATATTTAATCACTTTCATATTATCAAATCTTTTACTGTTTTTTGTATTTTACTTATTTGTAAAAATTGATTGATCACAAGTTGATCACAATGTCTTATTATGCTTCAATTATTGCTTATGGACTTATATGTGTTATACTCTATTCCTAGTAGCCATTTCCATTTTGATGTTTTGAAAATTAGTTTAAGCACAAATTATTTCGGGGTAAAACTTGAGAAAATTATGTTATGAAATTATATATGATTTATGATATATAATTTATTAGATCTTTCCCCTATGTAATTTAGGATAAATTAGTAGTCAGGAATGAGAAGGATTTACCTGCGGTACGAATGCGAGTTTTGCATATATTGTTAGCTAATTAAACGATATAGTGAAGAAGACATCGCAGTTTTAGACTAATAATTTGGTGAAATATGAAACTGATAATAACCAGTGCATTGCTAATTGAAACAGAGGCCGAGTTTGCATCAACGGTGGGAAGGATTCATTGGTGAGAAGACAGATGGGCAAAAGCCGCTCTTTAGTGTCCGTAGATCATCCATTTTAGGTCGTTCAAATGTAACGGTGGAGATATACACCGATCCTATGGAGGAGTACCAGGTTGAGGGCTCATTTTCTTGCAGGAACTGCACGATATTTGATTCTGAGAAGGAGACCGTGGCAGAGATCAGGCGGAAGGTGGACTGTACTACCAAAGTCGTGCTAGGAAGAGATGTATTTTTGCTGTCATTGAAGGCAGGCGTTGATAAAGCATTTGTGATGGGTCTGATTCTTGTCCTGGATCAGATTTATGGAGACAGCGATGAGGATGACAATGCAAGTAAGGTCGCGGTTGATCCTGTCACAGAGGATTCAAGTATGTATAACTGATCATATGTTCTGATTTTCTTTCATTTTTTGAAGGATTTATGTTGTGAGATTCAGAAATGACATGATACTTGTATCTATGATAAAATAATCCTAATTTCGGGCAAAACGAAGTTGATACATTTCATAAATTCTTGTAGAAGTTGCGGTTTTTTATAACTAAGAAACATCGAACAAACATTCAAATTACACGAATATAATATCGTGTAAAATACAATACTTAAAAGCACTCATGTGATTGTCTATCTATCATATTACAGTGTCACACTAACACATATTCATTCTACACCGCTAAACACATGCCCATTCCATACTGTCAGAAGTGAAACAATTTTTTATGTTGGACATTAAAAGTGTAATAATTTTTCATTGATGAAATAACCTCACAATACAACTCTTTTTCAACTACACATTATTGGGCCCGTATGTACTTTTTTATCTCAAATTTATTTTTTATCCACATACTATATATTTTCTTAAAAATTGTGTATTTGAGATATGTTTCATTTTAAATGGAACGGAGGAGTACTACTGTAAGTCTGTATATATGACTTGATGACACTGTATGCATCTCAACTTAGGTTTGGTGTAAACCAAATTACACGCCAGAATTAGGCAGCCTGGCTGGAGTACTCTGGATGAATATAGTCAACTCTAAGATGTCCGGCCAAGATTAATTCTTAATCGTATTTATGAGTAACTTGTAGAACTTGCGACTTGTAATCAACAATAACAATTGAGAAATTGGTGTAATTTAAAAGCTCGTGGCTCATTCCAAGCCATAAGATTTAAGAGACACGGTCTATAAATGTATTTTCGGATGTTTGAATGTTGAGCTAATTATCTACAAGTAGTGTAGTGAGACTTTTCTCCCACCGCAGGAGGCTATAAAAGTTCGTAGAATCTTGTTTTTGCCTCTTTGAAACATTATTTTCTAGGCACAAGGCCATAATAATGCACTCCTACAAGGTTGAAGGTTTTGACATTTATGACAAAATTAATGAGGCATTTGAACAGGAAAATGTGAATGTGAAAACAGGATCGATTTGACATGGTGACTATAGTGATTATTATGATAGGTTTGTTTGTTTTGGTCATTTGAGATTTTAGAGCCACATAACAATATGGGCAATAGCTTATTGGGCCATGGGAAAAGATATTTATTCCCCATCTTTTTCTTTTCTGATTTTTTGAGAAACTAAACTGATTTTCATAACTCTGGAAAATAAAAACAGCCAAGAATTCACTTGTTTTGCATATTGGAAAATGCAATCAATCACGCGACCTGTAGCATCTAAACGAAATTTGATGTGCAATATGCCAAATTGGTTGCATTCCAGTTAAAGTTTATACCCACATAATCGAGTATCTAGATACACACAATATCTTCCAAATAGATTCTCAAATCTATTACTTTCTCCTTCTCGTCACACATTTATTGCATAGTTTTTTATTAATAAAATTTAAATATAAGAAGTAAAGCATGAACAAAATTGATAGTTATTAGATAAAGTTGGAACTTGTATTATTTAAATGAAGAAATAATAAAGATGAATAAACACATATATTGCCCGGATAGCAATAAATAGTGTTATAACTATTAATTGTAAATGGAATAACAAAATTTAAATGATAAACATGGAACCGGACTGTGAAATTTGTGAAAGTACTAATTAGGCTTTGTTTTATTTGCTTGAACTGAATTGAATGGATTAAGAAGAACTAGACTGAACTGAACAACTTAATGAGTTTTCAGATGAAGAGGACATAGTCTTAGATTTTCAAATGAAGAGCAGACTTTGTTCTTTTCATCTAAAAACTCATCAATTTCAGTTTAGTTTAGGTCCATTTAGTTCAGTTTTGCCTTATTTGTTTTTTATACTACATTCAATCCAGGTACATTCAGTTGTCTTACTAGAATATGTGTGTTACATGGAATGTGATATTTTCTAATTAATATTATTTTAAAAGCAATTATCACACGTATTAAAAGATATTGCTGACACAGAAGTTGCAGAACAAATTTATGTTTGATTTCGTCCTAAATTTTCAATTATGTTTGGTCGTGTCTAATCATATGTTGTCATCATTTCGGGCCTACATAGTTGCCATTGCCATGACAAACATCTTACGTCGAGAATGAAATGATTGCATGTCTACTCAGACAAGCCCAAATATCAAAGCCCAACTATTATCTTCACTCAAGGGACTCAGAATTAAGGAGCTCATAAATCAAGGAAATCGACGAGAAATAGAAAGACTTCAAACTTAAAATTTATCAACTATCTTATACTACGAACAAGAACACCTAGGGTGAACTTCAACTTCTTACTACATTGGTAGGACTGCGGAAGCCATCGAAAACCTAGTAGGTCTCACCCCTAAATCACACTTGGAGACTGACCTCCTATAATTAAGATGGCAGTTCTTATCTCAAGCGTCACAAGGACCTAACCACGTCACCTTACTATGACAACGAGTGTGATAGGATCAACTAGACTTCGGGCAAGCCAGAGACTTGTCCCTCTTAACACTTCCTATATATATCAATGTTATTGCTCTTTATTAAGCAAGTGAACTACCGACAACATTCTACTCCATAGTCCATTCAGACACTTGAGCAATAACAAGAAAAGTTGAATATAAACCAAGTCAAATTGATAAACTACGATGTAACATTTTTATGTGGATTTCACTCCAAGATTGTAGTATAATTATTAACTTTACTTAAACTCGGATAAATGACTAACAATTTTCAGACTACACATTCAATGTATACATGAGTACCTGTACAAGTTAGCTAGAGGTGTAATAAAAGCATAGATGATGAATATTGAAGATCTTGAACTTAGCAAGGAAGGAATGTAAAGAAGGTATGGAGATGGGAGGATATTTTGTCTCCCATTGGGAAATCAAGAGTGGAGGACAAAGGTTGCAAACAATGGTGATGATATATGCACATCATTGGACCACCAAAACCAAATAACTCCACCCCACACCCACCACTATTATTGTTGGCTTGCCCCCACCCAATCCCATTTGCCTCCCACCGCCCCCCATGCTCCCTCTAATCTCAGCACCACTAAAACCCCCAATTTCTATCCTTTCCAATCCCTAATTTACTTTACTTAGTACTACTAGTATAGTAGTATGCCATGCCATGCCACTCCGAATAATTGCTTTTCATCTCAACAATCACTAACTACACCTCTCCACTTTAATCTTGGATTCCAAAGTTTGCACCTTTTTCCAGTTTTACACTTGCTCCACCATTGAGCTTTGCTTTGCTTTGCATTCCCTTATCTTTGTCTATCTCCCATTCCATGTTTAAGCAAACTCTAGATCTGTCCCCTTGCTAGGTGAGCTCACTGTTTGTCCTTCCTCTTTCACTCTGCTGCTGCTGCTGTGTGTGTGTGTGTGTTTGTGTCTTTACTTCTCTCTCTCTCTCTCTCTCTCTCTCTCTCTCCGAGTGTTTATTTTTCTGTGTGTTTCTTGATGTTTATTTCTGACTGCAGCTTTATCTTCTTTTCTTTTAAAAACTAGTACTGCTTCTGGTTTCTGAATTACTTTTAGTTCCCAGTTCTTTTCTTCTGAGAGCAACAGTTGCCTTGAAACCATTCATTCAAAAGTCATCAAGGTAATGAAACAAACCTTGAATTTACACTTTCTTATTAGGGGTTTTCTGGCATCAGTATCATTTACCTTAATGTATGGGTTGGGTTTCAGGGTTTCCTCATTGATAAAGTATGTATCTTGACTAATGAAACTTGGTTGAATATGAGATCTGATGCATTGTGTCTGTCTTATTCATGTTTGTTCAAGTTTTGTTGGATCTTTGTCCCCACTGTGGATGAGCTCACAAAACCTGTCCTTCCTCTTCCACTCTGCTACTGTGTCTCTAGTTATCTCTGTGTATCATGTTCTTTTTTCTGTGTTTCTTGATATTTTTGCACTGACTACAGCTTTTTTATTTTGCTTTCTTTACTAGCATTGCCTGTGAATAATGTCTTTACTTGAGTGTTATATGCTCTTACTTAACTTTCCCAGCTTTTTTTTTTTGCACTGGCAAAATGAGAACAACACTTGCGTGTCAGACGCCTTTTTCTATTCAAAATCTTTTTTGTCCGGGTAGATTTTTTCTCATCTTTGGTCAGTTGATAAAAAAGATTCTTTTATTACATGTGTTCTTACCTGCTCAAATTATGCTCATCTTTTGTGCAGATTTTGTAGGAACTGAAAGGGGGTGATTTAAAAAGAGGAAGGTTGTGTAAGAATCGTAGGAGATTTAAGAAGAAAGAGACATGAGTGGGACAGCATCGACATCGGTGGTGACTGTAGCAGGTGGAGGGGAGTTGGGTTATGGGGGGTATAGGGAGCCATTCACGCCGGTGCAATGGCAGGAGCTGGAACACCAAGCTATGATATACAAATATCTGGTGGCTGGCCTGCCGGTTCCACCAGATCTTGTTATGCCAATTCGCCGGAGCTTTGAGGCACTCTCTGCACGCTTCTTCAACCACCCTGGTAATCTTCTAGCTATTTCTTGTAGCTGTATTTGTATGAAGTATTATTCTTTCACATGTGATCAATGGCATAATTTTAACCAAAAAACTAACTCTAATGCTAGTAACTATTAGCTGGTGATTGGGTAACACAGTTGTCAGAAGCTTATGAGCATAAACTCAGACATTTTATTGTTCTGATGTGCTGTTCATCTATAAAGTGCTGCAAATCTTAGTCTAACATTACGTGGACGTCTTATTGTTTAATTGGGCTCCAGCCGCAGTTACTGAAGCTTCCTTTATAAAGCCTGTTGGTAAATAAAATATACAGATTCATAGAGTAATCAGAAACCTATTTATTTGGAGATTTATGATTCTGTTTCTTAGGGAGGTTGGTTAACACTGCTAAAAGTAAATTTTGAGAGAATAATTTTTAAGATAGTGTTGAAATATTAAGACAGTTTCGAGTTGTAAATATAGAATATATATGCTATGGGCTTTGGAATACTGTATGTATGTGTTCCTTGTGACTGATGCTAATGCAAACATAGTATGTACATTGTTTGTGAACTCACATTTGTGTGATTGTCATGAAGTGGGCTATTGTTCCTATTATGGGAAGAAATTTGATCCTGAGCCTGGGAGATGCCGAAGGACAGATGGAAAGAAGTGGAGATGCTCCAAGGATGCACATCCAGACTCCAAATATTGCGAGCGGCACATGCACCGAGGTCGCAACCGTTCAAGAAAGCTTGTGGAATCTCATACAACTTCGCAGTCCTTGTCAACTGCAATGTCACACATTGCTACTGGGGGCAGTAGTAACAGTGGAAGCTACCGGGCGGGTGGCAACACAAGCTTCCCAAATGTGCCACTGTATCCTGCTGTTACTTCAGAAGGAGCTTCTTTCGGGAGTAATATGGTGCAGATGGAACCCGTGTTGTATGGGATGAATAATAAGGAATTCAGGTATCTTTTATTTATCCTATTTTCAGTTAACTAGGTCCGAACTGTCTGTGGTCCTTACCTAAATGATAGAACTTTTTAAATGCAGTGGTAGGGAAAATCTTGCTTATTTGGTGCTTTTTCTCCTTAAGAGTTCTCCAAAAAAGGGACTCTTTAACAATGCACACAATGTGAATGAAGCTGCTCCTTTGTTTTCTTTGTCTATACTAATCTGAATTGGGTCATTTCTCTTTCACATAAAACCTGGAGTAGAAGAAAAAGAAGTAAATTGTCTGTACAAGTACAAAATTTCATATCATGTAATCCCCAGACCCACCACCACAAAGTACTATTCATCTGTTGCATTGGTTATTCTGACTCTCTACATGTGATGAAGGTTGAGATACTTCACTCATCTCTCACGCTCTTTTTAGAGATCGTGGTCCCGATTTTTTCCAGTTTTTTCTGTTTCATTTTCCCTTTTCTTTCACTCATCTCCAGCAGCCATTCCAGAGATGGTGGTCCCGAATTTTCTCTGTTGTTCCCTTTTTTTCCTTTTCTTATCCTATTTCTGCATTGGTTCCTTCTATCTGTCATAGCAGTTAGTCAAATTTCCTTAACATTGTTGCTCATTTATAGTGCATTTTACACACTAACTTATTTCTTATGACCTTCATAAAATGCAGTTCACTTCCGTAATTGGTTGTGACTCAGATTATGAAAAATAATTTACTCCCACTAGGGTTGATGTTATCATTAACCAATGTATGCTAATAGAAGGGTGAAACAAGTTCGCAGCTCTCCCAAGGACTTGGCACTTGACTGCATTCATACTCCTGTAGCTCTAGCATTCCTTATAAGTTATACAATTGACCCACGGAACTTACTATCAGCTTAAATATTTTAATAATGGAGCAGAGTTTATTTTCTAAGTTATCGTATCCAGTATAGTCAATCCTGGGACTCCGCATGATTCCAGAGCATTATCAAGCCTGTCTGGGAATGGGATAGATACCTCTGTCCCGGGTTGCTTATGTCCTGGTTTCCCCGGACGGGATTCCCAGCAAATCCTGCTGACACAGTCATTTTTTATTTTTT
>JAYMSP010007227.1:0-10277 GCA_036897095.1 Plantago elongata
GATCTTTGCTGACAAGTTATCTTCTTATATATGATTTCTGAGAGTATGATCATCAGAAAGAACATTACAGCATATCACATAAATTTTACAGATGTATTACAAGGTAAGTACAGACATCAGTAAAATAAAATACTAAGTAAATTAGGACAACATGAGAGTCCAAGCTACAAGTAAACGTCCTAATAGACTAGTTCTTCAAGTCTTCAAAATAACTCAGGTTCAGAAACCTCAAGTTCTTAAGCATCTTCTAACAGTTGGGATCAACTTTTCTGCAGTCTTCAATGTATTCATAAAGTAACCTTCTAACAGAGAGCTCTGTCCTTCTGGCTAAGTCACAAATTTCTTTATAAGCACTATCTAGATCTTCATGTTTTTCCAGATAATCTTTCTTAGACTTCACAAAGTTCTTCACCAAAAAATACTTTCCCCATACCCAAGCATGTTGTACTTCCAGCAAAGATAACCCAAAATACTTGTAAATTTCTTCACAGTGTACCACGTCATCCTGGTATTGTTCCCTTGTCTTGTAAAATGACTCATAGGTTTGAACACCTAGTTTGTTATGTTTGTTGTATGTACCATCTAGCTTCTTGGTCTTATGCACATCATTTGGCTTAGGATAAGGACATACTTCTTCCAGAGGCTTCTTCATGGCCTCAGTCCTTATATGAATCTTAAAATCAAGCCACTTATTGGATTGAGCAGTGTAGCCTTGTTGGTTCTCCAAGCCATCATTTGCATATATATGGAATTTGGAAACTTCGTGTTGACTAAAAGATGTTGCGCTCAAGAATTCAATATCCATTATGGAGATGTATGCACCTGTAGGATGATTGATTGTCATTGATTTTGACATACTCAATCTGAGCAGCAGTTGGCCTTTCTGGTTGTTCTTCTTCTTGAATTCTGCCAAACTGTAGATTCCTACGCATTCTTCTATTAAGCCTTTTCTCCATTTCATGCTTTCTGGTGTTTGTTATGCTGGAACTCCCACCTTGGGTAGACTTTGTAATCTCAGAAAGGTTTCTTTTGTTATCAGCTAGAGGTGCTTCAGAGAGACTTTCCACTCTTCTTCTCTTCCTATGAAGTGGATACTCATCTCTATCATCTTCATCATCATCATCATCATCATCATTGTACTTTCTGATGGGAGACTTGCAAGCTTCATCCTTATCTCTTATTTCACCTTCTTCTTTGTCTTCTTCAGAAGGATTAATTCCTTCAGTTATGACTAGGGTAGTCTTGGAAGCCTTGGTGATTACACTTCTCATCCTTGTCCTTGGTTTTTCAGAAGGCTTATTTTGCTCTTGAACTTGTTGACTTGTGGAGGGGATTTGTTTTCTTTTCTTTCCTCTACCTTTCTAGGTAGGTTTCTCCATTTCTTCCCCCATAGTCATGTGTGACTGACTCAAACTCACATAAGAGAGAGATAGGGACTCAAAGTTCTGTTGTAAACTGTTATGCACCTGAACTAGCTTTTGAACCTCCATTATGAACTCTTGGTTCTCTTTAAGGAGTGTCTGCTCCCTATGGTTTAGCTCTTCTAATGGACGCAGGATTGATTCAGCTTTCAGAGCGGCATATTGTGCTTCCTCAAATGCCTTGTTAGCATTATTGCAGTCTTCATCCCTTACCATGCATAAGTCTTTCTGAGATAGAGCAATGCTAGTGGCTCTATGCAATAGCACTTTAGCAATAGGCTGTAGGTTTTCTGGTACAGATGTAAGTACATGGAAATTTTCAGTAGTTAATTCATTTATGAGGGATTGAAATACTGTGCTTCGCCCTAAAAACTTGCCATCTCTGGAAGTCACTGTGGGAGAGATGTGTGGAGCAAGTAGAGATGTCTTCAAGTGAGATACTAGTAATGCATCCTCTTCCGGTGCCAATCCTTGTGATTCTTTATCATCATTGCTACATGTAAGATCATTAATAACTGGCTCAACATCTGCTTTTCCCTTACCTTTGATGATGGCTTTCTGAGTAGTTGAAGCAGAGGGTCTTTCTGATGCAGCCTTAGCATCATGCTCATCATCTGGAGTCACCAGAGCGTCTAACTCTACAGTTGTGACTTCGATGTCATTCTTAAGCTTCAATTTCTTATCAAGGAATTCTCTTTCCTTGAAATTTTCTGCCACAATTTTCAGCAATTGGGCTTCTCTGACTTCAATCAGTGACTTGTACTCTTGATTGAGCCTAGTCTCACCTTCCAAGAGTTGCATGTGTTTGGAAACTCGCTCTTCAACAGCTTCAAAATCTTCTAATAGATTAGCTTGTTGTTCTTGATCATTGTCATCTTTTGGGATGGACCTTCATGTTGAGCTAGAGGTGGTGATTGAGTAAATGTTGGTGGATCCTTCTAAGTATCATCATCAGAAGGTTGAGTATCCTTTCTGGTTTCTCCTTGTCCCATTCCACCTGTCCCTAGTGGACCATCTTCATCGTTGTCTGAGTGATCACTGTCATCACCCTCACCTCTTTCTGAACGTTCCTCAGAGGAGTCTTCTCCTTCATTTTTGTTTTGATCTTCCTCTTCATCGGACACCAAGTTGATGATTTCAGGAAATGAAATCCTTTGCCCATGTACTTCCACTTGTTGCTCATACCGAACTTGATTAATAAAATCAAGGGGGGACTTTTTATTGTTGATCACAATTCGACCGATTCAAACTAGGTAAGGTAATACATTTCCATAAAAAAATTACTATATAAAGGATTAATCATACAAATTTACAGTCCTAATTTGTGCATAAACGCTTAAAAAACTGTATTTAGAAATAAACTATTTATAAGAATAATTTTACAGTTATAATACATGGTTCTGATAATAACATAGCTCGATTAATAAAACCGCACATACAAAGTCAGATTATAAAATAGTTAAAATATGAAATACGATATAATTTTCAAATTTTATAATTTCATAGTTAATCAATTATAAAATAAAACAATTACCAAAAAGTAAAAAAAAGGTATAAGAAACGTTGAAGAAGGAAGAAGAGATTGGAGTATTTGGACAGTAAACCAAGAAAGACATGGGGCCTAAGAGCATTTATTGCCCTGCAAGCTACCCGCTCCTATGGACAACTACTGTGACCTATTGGTCGACTTCATATTGAAATTTTGGGCTAGATGTGAACCTTAGCCATAAAAAAAAGGGTTACAATTGGACTTAATAAAAATGAATTGAAAAGGTGAGAATTGCGACAAAGAAAGTGTCGCACATGGGCCTGGAAACCAATTTGGCCCCAAAATCACCAGCTCACTGGTCCCTTTCATCATCAAAACTACCAAGGCGTCCACATCGCAGTCGTCTATTTCAACCTTTCAATCGCTTTTAGTGTAACCCCATACACAATAAAGGTTGTCCATACCATGAAACCAAGTGTTTATAAGATCAAGAATACCGTTGATGGTTGGGTTGGTTGGGGTGGTTGCTTGCTTTGAATGGATAGGGAGGGGACAAGTGTCCTCCCTATTGGACCTATATAGGTTTTTCGATTTTATGATTTCTCTTAATAACTTTTTATTATCTTTTCGAAAAAAAATATATATAAATAAAATTCATAAAAAAAAGTCATCTTTAAATATACACCAATATCACTACCATTTTCACACATCGATCTAATATTTCATTCTCTCAAATACTTCATATTTCAAACATAAATCATATTTGGTTCTCTCCGATGGGTCCAAATAATCCATTTTGCCCACACTATTATTCTCCTTATGAAAATACACAAAAGTCTCAAGTATTTCCTGGTTATGAAATGAATAATTTTATTTTTTTTGGCAAGTAAAGAACTAAATTAAGCTAAACGCCAAGATCAGTGCCCAGAATTGGGATTACAGACGCTGGAGGGGAAAGCCAAAATTGTCCCTCGACATCATAACCATAACCTAAAAAAGCAATATGATCGGCACATGCATTCGCCTTCCTATCAATTTTCTTAACTTCGATATCCCAAGGCATCCTAATGAGTTCCTTGCATCGATCTACTAGCACACGTGCTTCATTTGGGGGTGGATCCACATCTCTTATCCATACAAACACCATTTCGGAGTCAGTTTCAACAATAATCTTTGGGATCCGCCTTTCCCATGCCAATTCGAGTTCCTTTGTCATTACTTCGGGTTCAGCTTCATTTACGGTAGGAGCTGTAATTTTCTCCCCAGATCCAATCTCATGCCGCATTGTGCAAAACACATCCCCAGCTTCCCATGTTCTCCAATGGTCGACAACTTCCATCGACGTTTAATTTCGCCCATTCCGCCGGTGGTTTACTCCAGGTATACCTTCGCTTATATTCCCCTGGTTCCATCTTCATTTGAAGATCGCACGCAAGATGTTTGATGAAGAACAGGACACGAGCTTTGGTCTCTACTGTACCTCTGAATATTCTCGAGTTTTTGGATTTCCATAACGTCCAAATAGTAGCCAGGAATATTGCGGTCCAACAAACCTCCGTGTTGAGCTTAGTTGCAAACTTCGCGCAGAAGTTTTCCTCGAACTAGTCAGCCCCTGTAAGTCCCTCAAATATCAAGAGATCCGAGTGTGGTAAGACGGCCTTCCAGATGATACAAGCTGCTTTTCAGTCTCTTAAGATGTGGAGAACATCTTCCTTTGTCCCCGCACACAGGCCACAGGCCGGGTTACTTGTCATTTGTCGCTTGAACCTGATATCATTCGTCATCAACCTATCCTACATTGCAAGCCACAAAAAATGTTTAAACTTGTAAGGTAGTTTACTTGTCCACAAAACCTTCCAATTCCGAATTTTAACCTATCGTGGAGCACTCTCCCAATTCTTGAGCGCACAATAGGCAGATTGGCACGAGAATGTGCCAGAGGCTGAGTATCATGCCCGGATCCAAGATGTACTCCAGCTGCTCCCAGCTCCCCGTCGTCCCCGACCAAGTCCAAAGGGATGACAATATGCAAGCACGAGGATGTTCCAGGTTCCGTCTGCACCCAACACTTGATTCAGACGAATCTCCATGTACCGACTATCTATCCTTGGCATTGTCAAATATATGCCCTGATCTTTGTACCAAATATCAAGAAAAAACTGAATATTAGCCCCATCACCAATACGCCATCGCAAACTCGAGTTCATTTCTTTAGCACATCTTGTTATCCCTTCCCAACACGAGCTGTCTGAGGGTTTTGAGTTGTAGTGCAATATACTCTGGCCCTTAAGATATTTCGACTTGACCAGCTTCACCCAAATCGTATTATCATTTCTTGACGTCTTCCACACTATCTTTGACAACATTGCCATATTATTGATCCTAGCCTCTCTAATACCCAGGCCACCCTCTAGTTTTGGCTTGACGACTTGTCTCCATCCCACTAGATGAGTCTTCCGCTGAGCAATATTGTTAGACCATAAGAAATCCCGATTCAACTTATCCAATCTATCGCACACATGCTCGGGCTACCACCCGACTTACATGTCATACAGCGAAACCGCAGAAGTAACCACTTATATTAGTGTTGCTCTACCTATTGTCGAGAGAAAAATTTTCTTCCAACCTGTGTACCTTGCTATAACTTTATCAATTAGTAAGTCGGCTCCCATTCGCGACTGCCTTCCATGCCTCAACGACACCCCAAGATACTTTCCAAGTTGTAAGGTTTTTTCGAACCCATGGATATCCCTAATATTAGCCTTGAGGGCTGCCCCTCCCGCACTCGAGAAGTAGACCTTAGATTTTGCTAGACTCAAGTGTAAACGAGATTTCTCACCGAAGCAGGTTATAACTGCCTTGATCACCCTTGCGTTCTGGTGTGTCAGCTCTGCTCATTAGTATGAGGTTGTCGGCAAAAAATAAGTGGGAGAACGATGGACCTCCTCTACATGGCTTAATAGGCTTCCATTTCCTCTTTTTAACCTTCTCATTAATTAGATACGATAAGCGTTCCATACACAGAACGAACAAGTACGGGGAGAGAGGATCTCCCTGTCTTAACCCACACGTATGCTAGAATCCTTCGAGGGGATCACCATTCTAGAGGATTTGGGATCTAGCATTCTTCACACAGAACATGATCAACTTGACCAGATTGTCAGGGAAGTTGAACGCCACGAGCGTATCTTCAAGAAATCTCCAGCTAACTCTGTCATAGGCCTTATCTAGGTCCAACTTCATCACCATACACCCCACTTTATTCTTCTTTTTGTTCTGAAGAGAGTGTAAAATTCCTTGCATGACAAGGATGTTGTCTTGCGTGCTCCTACTCCTGATGAAGCTAGATTGCGTAAGAGCAATTCGGTCCGGTATAAGGTCACGAAGTCTCATAGTAATGCACTTGGTGACGATTTTTAAAGCACGTTACACCAAGATATGGGGCGAAACTCTGAGATTCTGTTTGATTTTGAAACCTTAGGTATTAAGCATACGAACGCATCACACACGCCTTCATTCAATCTGCCCGTGTGGAAAGCCTGTTGAACAAATTTGGTTACAGACTCACCCACCACGTCCCAACAATTTTTGTAGAACACAGCCTGTAGTCCGTCCGGTCCAGGCGCCTTTGTGGGGTGCGAAGCCCAAACCGTTCGTTTAACCTCCACCCCATCCGGAAGGGCAGCTGGCTCCAAGTTTTCTGGGGGGGGGGGTAATAAGCACCTGCAGCTTTGAAATTTCCAGGCCACGATCTCCTCTGCGTGCTCGAATAACCGGGGCAAAGATTGATTTAAAATACTCCCTATCGTGCTCTTGTAGTTGGACCTGATCCTCGGACAAAGTGTCCCCAATTTGCAGAGTCAGAATTCGATTCTGTCTCCGTCGAGCTTGAGTTGTTTGGTGAATTTTTTTTCTATTAGAGTCCCCTTCCACCATCCACTTAATTCTCGATTTTCGGAACCAAAAAATCTCTTCTTGCATAAGAACTTCATTGTATTCCCTTGTAAGATCTTTTTCTAGACGAGCAAGAAACACAATATGATGTTGAGCTAGAGCCCTTTGGATCCCCTCGATCCACCCATGTAATTTCCTTTTCCTATGGACAATGTTCCCAAAGTTCTCTTTATTCCAAGGTACGAGAACGTCGGGACTCTAGCAATAGCACCCATGATTTCTCCTTCTTGCTGCCAAATATTACTTATAAGTTCCTTACATTCCCCATGGAATAACCAAGCCTTTTCAAATCGAAACGGTCCGGCCTTCCTCTTTCTATCCACACCAAGGCAGTTTGTAAGGAGTGGGTGGTGATCCGAATATGTTTTCGTGACATGGAACACCGCATTATTTGGGAATATCTCACACCACCTCTCATTCACAGGCGATCGATCTATCCGTTCCTTAATGTTAGCTCGCCCTCCTCTGTGATTATCCCATGTAAACTTTGGGCCATTGTAACCTAGGTCCTGTAGATCACAACGGTTAATCTAGGAATTAAAAAACTGACATCGACGGAAGGTTGCCACATTACCCCCCCCCCCCATCTTCTCATGTGTGAATCTAATTTCGCTGAAGTCCATGGTTAGGAGCCAAGGCACGGGATTGTCAGCAAAAAATTCCTCAATATGATTAAAGAGCCTCACCTTGTCCTCTTTGCGTGGTTGCTTATAAATCCCAGAGAGAATCCAACTTTGCTGCTCTCTACGATTTATGGAAGCATGAATAACTTGCTCATCCACCTGTAAAATATCAACTTCCGTCTCTTACCACCGATGGGTGCTTTAATCCAATCTGTGAACCCAAGACGAGGTATTATTCCATCCGCATTATCCTGAGTTACCTTCGCTTCTAAAACAAATACCACTTGGGGTCTCTGTTCATGCATCATATTCCTAAAGTTCGTAATGAAATTGGGACTACCTGCCCCTTGGTGATTCCATGAAAGAACCTTCAATGGATCACTAAACGTAAGAAATGGAAGCTCGGGGTTATCAATTGGAAACCCCCTCCATATTACATACAATTGGATCATTAACAATAAGAGGTGTTGGTGTACCCATCACATCTCGACCTCTTTGATCTTCAACCGGAGCCAAAACTGCCAGAGATTGAGTTCCCGCTCGTGGTAGTGCATCTCGACTCGACAGTGCTAGAACATGGTCGGGATTTCCACCACTCGGATCATGTAGATCCTAGTTGGTTGATCCAACCCGTTGACTCGGATTCCGTCCTGTGCCATGATTCCCCTGAACCTCTATATCCACAAACTCCGACTCATTAAGTGTTGCAAAGGAATTGGATGTTGAAGGTTGATTACGCAAATCCTTACTCGAGTTAGAGGTTAAGTTCGATGTTCCTGTTGAGGGTGAAGAAATTGTTTTGGAACCTCTATTCCTATTGATGTCTCTTATAGGCTCAGAAATTCGAACTGTCCTAGGCAATATCCTAGTATTTTCCATTGTGCGAGTTCTAACAGAACTTGGATTGATTTCAATCTCCGTAACCTGTTCTTTCCTTTTCCTGGACGCACTAGAATTCTTTCCAGGAAGCTGTTTGGGTCGCGCTTGCTGACCATTGTCATAACTTCTAGTTGTGTTCCTCATATCTTGTTGCTTATATGGTTGTTGATTCCTAGCCTATTCTGGATTTTGTTTCTTTTTCCTTGATATCTTCATCCAGTCCCCAAATTCATTGTTTTTCGCCTTCTCGACCAACCACTCAACCGGGGCATTTTGGTTGTTCTCTACTTCCTCACGCTGCTCACTAGTGTCCACAGGGTTAGTAGTCGGATTCACCTTATCTTTTACCCCACAGGTCATGGTAAGGTGCCCTACACTTCCACACGTATAGCAATCCGATGGCAAGTTTTCATACACCACTTAATAGATTGTATCGTTCATGCCTACTCCAAGTTATAAAGGAACATCTAGCTGGAATTGGACGCAAACCCTTTCATATTTTCCCCTCAAAGCATGATAGGTATTTCCATCAATTTTAAGGGGTTCCCCAATACATTCCGCAATCGACTTGATTATGGATTCCCTGAAGAATTCAATGGGCAAATTCAGAATTCGGATCCAAGTAATGGTCGTTTCAATCTTATCGTTATCTTCCCGGAAATTTGGTATCCACTTGCGAATTGATAGAAAGCTTCCGGCCAATTTCTAGGGGCCCCCAGTTAAGATCAAATCTCGCTTCTCCTTCGAGATTCCCTTAAGGTAATAGCAATTAAGACCTAAGTCAACATCTCACCCTCACCATGAAGTCCCCACAAAGTATCCAACTTCACTACCATAGCCTGGAAGAACCAAGGTCGTCCCAAGACCTTAATTAGTATCACATCCTTCCATTGAGCAGTCAAGTCCACTTGGAAATCGTCTGCCAAAACAACACATTTGAACGGAACCTCTGAAGTTTTGTCCAAAATTTTGATCATCACACATTCATCAATTGTCTTAGTCTTATAAAAGACAACTTCGGGTGGTTTTTGTCCACCCCCATAGAGTTTGGAAGCGTATGTTTCCTTAACCGTGTTCTGTTTATGTTCGGTCTCTGTATCGGACATGTCAAGGTCAAACGCCATCGACGCATGTACCGATTGGTTCTCTCTAGCCTGCTTATGGGTTCTAGATAGTGGGGAAGGGGGGGAGGGGGGCATTGCACGAGTAGTTGGGGTCAAGTTCACCGAAAAACGCTAGTTATAAGCAGTTACGGCGATAGTGCATGTCCCGGAGAATACGGAGCAATTAGGTATTTTATTTTGTCTAGTTGTTTTTTAACCGGGTTATGAAATAAATAAGGAAACACAATTTTCTCTGAATCTTACTCAAAATAACCCTCCTAATCTTACTCAAAATAACACTAAGCCCGAAGTTGAGGCGAACTCAACATCCATGAATTGGGAGCCCGTTGAAGATGTAGCCCTATTGTAGCTTGGATTCATGTGGGTGGAGATGCAATTACCAACACTAATAAAAAAGGTGATACTTTATAGAAGAAAATTCACAAATTGTATGAGAAATCCCGTGAAGAAAATCTCGGTACACTATCAAAGTGGATTGTGGAGTCAATGAGAGGTCGTTGGTCGTGGCTCAACAAAAATGTTTCGAAGTGGATTGGTGCATACAAAGAAGCCTATTGCCAGAATACGAGCTGATGATTATGACGGATGTTGAAAATGCAGCACATAAGATTTATGGAAAGAGTGGATTTCCGCATACTCTTGTGTTTGAACAAGTTATGCGCCATGTACCCAAGTGAGAGTTGAATTTGGGTGGTGATCATAGGTGTAAAGCCCCAGATCTGGTCCGGACGTCAAGGACTGTGCCGAACATCCCAAAAATATATAAATACCAAAATATTATTATTCT
>JAYMSP010007228.1:0-10277 GCA_036897095.1 Plantago elongata
CAAAGCAATCGCTACACCACCATAAGAAAGGAGGAAGAGAAGCATGACTGAGGACATGTCTGTTTGCATGAAGAAGGAACTGTATTGCAATGTAGAGAAGAAAATATAGAGCTAGATTACTATATAATTTGGTTTGATTAGCTAATATTGTATAGTAGTTAGCTACACTTTCATATACGTATTAGACTAGATATTTTGTCTATAAATAGGTATACAATAACTTAGATTGCACACTACACAATTTTATTCTTATCCAATTAATAGAAGTTATTTACTCTGCTTCCCTTTTCTACAATGGTTTCTCTCTTCACTTCCGCTTTCACCAACTCTGAGAAGTTTGCTATCGAAATCGAATGATCCACGTTGTTAAATATTTATATAGTGTTATTATAATAATGAAAAATAATTTGAATAATATTTTATACATTATTTTTCCTACTTCATTTAATTTGTTTTCTTACTTTATCATGACCTCTTCTACATTATTTATTCTTTTTTTTATTTTATTATCTTTTTTCTATCATATTTATTTGTTTCTTAATATTTATATTCGATCTCGTAAGAAAATGAATTCGGAATGGGGGAGTATAGAATATCTACAATTATTTGCTTTGTAAATGTAGAAAGGATAAGGTATATACAGTACTATTGCATTTTGGGAAGAGGAAAGAAAATAAGGTAATAGTTGCTCAGGCGAGAGTCAGACTTGGCTGGAGAGCTCTGTCTTTCTGTAACTACCAGATCCAAAGGTTAATTTGGTCGAATAGTCAAAAGCTAAAATTTGGTCGTTAGTTAGAGAATAGTCAAAAGCTTTCATATCGCTTGCATATTTACTTTTAGTAGTCAAACTCGTGTATAACTTTTTATCAAACTATATATCAAAGGCCTTATAATTTATGTTCTGGCGACGACTGACGTGAAAAGAGTGTGCAAGTTGTTTAGATATACCAATAACTAATAGAGTTGACAATAGTTATCTCCAAAGAAAAATGCTTTTCTAAATAAATCTATTATTAATATTAATCAAAATACTTCAAAGTAATTCGAGTCCAAAAAATTAATTTTTAACTACTTTTTCATTTCTAGACTAGAACAATCATTCATATTTTAATTTAATAGTTGTACAACATATACTAATAATAGAAATTTTAGCGTTTTCATATTCAAAACTTTATGAAGAATTTTTTAATTTTTTAATATATTTTTTTATAGAACTTAATAAATAGCAATGAGAGAATGATAAATTTTGATATGAAAGGTGTATTTATTTTTAATGGAATGAATTTAAAATTAAAAATGATAAGTATATTATGTAGGTATCCGCGTGTCACGAATACTAGTATCTCATTATAACATTTTTCAGTGAAATTGTTTAAAATAGAATTAGAATTCTATTCAAATTGAGGAAGCCAAATATTCAATTTCAATTGTGCATTTAATTACCTCTAAAGAATTATATTGGGTAACTCAACTCTCTACTTCTTCCATTAATCCACTCTTCTAACTCAATCCTAATTTAACTCTAAACTAAATATAAATTTTAACAATTTAATTATAATTTAATTAATATTCCTTCAATTAAAATTAATTTAATTGTAATGCAAATCCAAACAACCAGTTACCTATCATTTATCAACTCTGTAGAATGAAGAAATTATACTACTTGAATTGAAATATTATCAATTTTTATATTTATTTTTCACTCTACATTATATGGTTCGAGTTGAGTTAGTATTCATCAAAACTTTAGTCTTTGAAACTCATATATCATATTAAAATCTTATAAAATATTATATTATAATGCAAAATATAAACTTTGAAATTCAAATTCAATTTAGTTACTATTAAGAAATTCCACAATTCAATTCAATTTGAATTTAAACATGTTGTATCTCTAATTACATTTATATAATTACACCGGATACAAATTTTTTTTGCATTTTCAGCGGGAGATGTTGATTTCTAGCGACACAGCTTATGAGATTTCTTTCGTCGCAATATGTCCATGTCGTATTTGTTTTAGTTGAACGGGATTGTTCTCGTGCCATGAACATTGGCGCGGTCCCCTCTAACCGCTCAGTTGGAGTCTTTGGGTTGAGGTAGAAATATTAACCTTGCAGAAGAGGTGGAATTCAACTCTTGAGGTAGTAATAGTATAGGGAAATTTTATTTTAGTAAACTAGAGTGAGACACGATCACTTTAGTTACACTAAAGTGAGAGTGATTAATTTGGGTGCACTAGTGTAACCAGCCGTCCAATTGAAGAACTCTGATCAAATTGATGACGTGGCCACCGCACTTGCGATTTTCACTCTAAATTCGTATTTGACCCGTATTTGACCTGTATTTTTGTATTTAAAATTTAAATATGGGACACGTGTCGTGTTCAGGTTAATTATCGGTATAAATTGTGTATTATAATTATAAAATAAATTTATGAAAAATATTTTAAAAAGTATAAAATTCATTTTACATTTTTGTACAAAAAAATTAAATTAAATTCGCATTAGCTACAAAGCTCTCATATTCAGACATTTGACTCGTATTTGACTCGAATTTTTGAAATTCAAATTGAAATACGGGACACCTGTCACCCTCTTGTAATTTCTGGGTGTAAAATGTTTAATATAATAAAAAATGATGTAAAAAATTCTAAAAAATATTTTTAGAAATATAAAAAAACATTTTACATTTTATTACATATAAATAAATAAATAAGTAAAATAAAAATAAATTTAAAAAATACAATTTGCTACAATAAAAAAAAGACGAATCACTTACAAAATTCACTGTAGCAAATTGCACTTTTGATTTTTTGAATTTTTTTATTAATTTTATATGTAATCAAATGTAAAATCATTTTTTTTATATTTTTAAAAATATTTTTGAATTTTATTAAAAAAATTTTACCCATAAATTAGCTAATGTGATTTAAAATTTTTTTATTGTTTGTAAAAAAATGTTTTTTATTGTTTGTAAAAAAATGTAAAATGAATTTTTATGATTTTAAATATTTTTCATAATTTTTTAAATCAGTTTATAATTATAATACACAATTTATACCGAGAATTAACGTGGACACGACACGTATCCCGTATTTAAATTATAAATACAAAAATATGAGTCAAATACGGATCAAATATAAAATTGGATATCGCAAGTACGGTGGCCACGTCATCAATTCGATCGGAAAATCGATTGAATTTTCTCAATTAAACGGGTGATTGTACTAGTGTACCCAAATTAATCTCTCTTACTTTTATATACTTAAATTTACAATGTCCCACTCTAATTTACCTAAAATAACATTTTCACCTAATAGTATAGGAGGTGCGACATTAGGCTGAGGTGCGTTGTTGTCGGCTAGAGTAATTTAGCAATTTTTCCTATTGATGGTAAGCTTTTAATATGCCCCGTAATAACATGTTGAGTCTCTAAAATGTTTTTGCCACATTTAGATGGGTCTTATGAGTAGCTAGCAAGTAGCAACATTAGCAATTTAAGTGATCGACAGATTGGGTGGTGTATGATGTATCGTCAAAACGTATTTGTATACACATTTTTGTGTAAATTAAAACCTGGTACCAAACCGTCCACGGTCCAATTGAACAAGACATCTAACCACTGGCCTGGTCTATGAACTTTTATTCACATGCAAAGTAAAAGGAAATAAAAAAACAACATCCGAGGACGGACCCACCTCCATTAGAGGGACCGCAATCGTTACCCCTCAATTTTAGATATGAAATGTCTATTATATCCCTTCAAAAAATTTAATGAATAGTGATATATTTAACAAGAATGAATTATAAAAGAAATTGGTACATGTGCACCTATATTCCATAAAGCTTTCCCCTGCCAATTGATCACAAGTTCAATTTTTAGTAGTGCTAGATTTTCCAATCATTTTGTTTATATTGTTTTCCACCATTTACTTGACATTTTTCATTGTTTCTTTATGATTCAGTAACATTTTTTTATTATTTCTCTCTTTTTTAATGCTCTTTTAGTTTAAATTTCACAATCATATTTTATAAATACTTAACTTTATTTCATTCTCTTTATTTCTTTATTTTTCTATTCAATAATAAATTCATTTACTTAATATACTTTAAAAAAGTTATTCAATCTAAAGAAAGCTATATTATATCTAATTTCTCTCATTTATGATCACATAATTTAAAAAATTATAGTTTAAATATTGTTCTTTACCATGTGAATTTTAAAAACGTAATTTTCATTAGTCATTAATAATAAATATTTAATTAAATTTATAGTAAAAAATTCGCTATTCCTGACATATATTTCTGCATCCGTCCTGAGAACATCATATCATGTTAATTAAGTAGCTTCATATTTTATGTGTGAAAATACATCAGCCTGATAAGATAATGAACTCAAAATTAATGTAAACACAAGATAAAGACACGCTGTATTGACTTTGGGACTCCGCTCCATTTATTATAGCCTATAAATGCAATAAACTCATGAGCCCATCTTGCTATATATACCATCACATAGGTGATAGCTCCTACATAGTGCATTTTATTACTACATACAAAAACACACACACACACACACAAAACAAGATCAAATCAACAATGGGGAGTTTGGGAAGCCACAAACGCATCACTGATCAGATTTCCAGCGATACTATTGGAAAAGTTATTACATGTAGAGGTATTTTTTGAACACATCGTGATCCAACGTTATTTGTTCGTTTTATTGAATGTTAAATTTCTGTTGTGAACTAATGAGTGCTTTCTCCTCCCCAATATACAGCTGCCGTAGCATATGGCCCCGGCGAACCGCTAGTAGTGGAGGAAATCAGGGTGGATCCTCCACAAAAGATGGAGGTCCGGGTTAGGATTCTCTTCACGTCCATTTGCCACACAGATCTTAGTGCTTGGAAAGGCGAGGTATGTTTGAGAACTTTTTAATATTGAGTACAAAGTTTAGTACAATTTCACTATTACTAATTGACATTAAACGTAACTATCATTAACTTTTGATTCATAATTTGTTTTGAAGAGTGAAGCACAACGGATGTACCCACGGATTCTGGGCCATGAAGCTTCCGGGTAAGTAAGCAGTGATAATTTAATTTGTGAAAACTACACAAAGTGGTTGTTGCATGCATTTTTTGGATTTTACTCATCCAAAGTTTGTGCAGTATTCTTAGAAAGTAGTACTAGGAAAAAGGTTGAACAACAAAATCTTACTTTTGTGCAGTATTTTTAGAAAGTAGTACTAGGAAAAAGGTAGAACAACAAAATCTTACTTGGTATTTAACAACTCTCCAATTGATATTTTATTTTTAACAAAATTAACTGATGAATTAATTGTTGACAGATTGTAAACTGATAAATTAGTTAATTTTATAAAATGCTTAGTAATTATTAACTGATTAAGGTATTTGATTTGTTAATTATACTAGATAAAAAAAAATACGTAGTATTTTTTAACTTTCTTGGTCAAATCAGCTACCAGCTGTTAGGCGTTCTTCGATAACATGCTTATTTTAAAGATAAAATTATCGAAATGATAATTAGATAAACTAGTGTGAAATGGAACCACTTGTTATATGAGTTGATAACTAATAACCGAACTCCGAAACAATAGGCAGGGTTTATTAATTGTTTCATTTTTGGTTGTGTAGAGTGGTAGAAAGTGTGGGAGAAGGTGTGACAGACTTGAAAACAGGGGATCATGTAGTACCGATATTCAATGGAGAATGCAGTGATTGTGGCCATTGCAAGTCGAACAAAACCAACTTATGCGAGAAGTTCAGGGTGAATCCGTTCAAGAGCACAATGTACAACGATGGAAAAACTAGATTCTCTACTAAAGATGGAAAGCCGATCTATCATTTTCTCAACACGTCTACTTTCACCGAGTACACTGTTCTTGATTCCGGATGTGTTGTTAAGATCGATCAAAATGCCCCTCTCGAGAAGATGACCTTGCTCAGTTGTGGCGTATCCACCGGTAAGCATCGACTCATGACTTAAAAGTTATAACTAATAATCACTGGTGTATTCTTTAATACATATAATATATGATTCACAAGTTTTTTGTGTGATACCGACATACAACTAACTAATTAATCCATAGGACTTATATATGGTTTTTGTAAGTATTTTAGTCCTGTTTATACGTTGAAGTGGCCATCTCCCCATTTAAATTGAATATTTTGTAAATAAAATTCAATTTCAGTTGAAAAGAACACTCAAATTTTATACCAATTCGTAGTGTAGATTTGAGTTTCAGTTATATAATACTATGATATTGTTATAAAATGAATAAAACAGACCAATAGGTTGATATATTTGACTCGACTAGGTCTTGGAGCTGTATGGAATACAGCGAACGTGCAGAGCGGTGAAACTGTGGCGGTCTTTGGTCTGGGAGCAGTTGGATTGGCTGTAAGCAATTTTCTAAACCGTTTTTTCCTTTTTAATAATTACGGAAAATTATTGATGTAAAAACTTTCATGTGTTTTAATGAAATGTCATATTTGATGATAAGGAAAAATAATATTCTTGTAAAATACAATGGTTTGATTAATAATATAAACATATTATTGATAATTTAGCTCCAAAAAAGTATCTCAAAAGGGTTAATTTTAAGGGTTTAATTTGGGAGGTGATATTATGTGAAAGACATATGTCACACATGTTGATCCGTCAAAAGATTATATATTAATTTTTAATTTTTTTATCAAATTAAGTAATAGGGTACTTTGAAGTATAATTGTATAATTGACTCTTTCATTTGTGACAAATTAAACATCAAGGACAGATTTGTAAAACTGAGCACTGACCATGTCCCAGCGGACAGTCAACTCTGGCAATATGACATTATAAAGTATTATTGCCAAATGCCAACTTGATGAATTATTGATTTGATGTAAACTATAATATATAAGAAAATTATTTATTAATTGTTCAACCCTGCAGTCAATTCACAAATAAATAATAGTCCTAGTCAAGAATTTATTTATTAACAGTGTATGTATGTATGTATAAAATTTATGAAGGTGGTCGAAGGGGCAAGAACCAGAGGGGCATCAAGAATTATTGGAGTCGACATCAATCCGGACAAACGTCTAAAAGGTGTACCATTCTTCACATGTGTTAACCTTAAGTGTTGGCTATTATGAATATTAATTAATTGACTAGTGTGATCAGATAAATTATATTAGGCCATTAGCAGGTCAATTTTTTATTTGTTCTATTGATATTTGAGATCAATCATCTTTTATATTTGATCTCAAGATAAAAAGTTGATATTGATGTACCATATATTCCGATTATTTTATATGAGTATTTTATTATTTATTGTTGGATAGGTGAAGCGATCGGGCTCACGGATTTCATAAATCCCAAGGACCTGGACAAGCCAGTGCACGAGGTTAGCAAAATTTCTCAGCATTAATTGTGGAAATATATGGTCGATAAGGATAACTACTTTATTTGATTATTTTCCACCCAGAAGATAATGACTAAGGGAGTATCATGCTGGCATGAGATTAAAATCGGTCAATTTGACTCGATGAACAGTGATTTGACCAAAAATACACTTAAAATATTCCCATTTCAATTTCATTCAAAATACAATTTTACCAAAATTCATCTAAATATTCATTCAAATTCTATACCAATGAGCCCCTAAATTATTATAAATGGTCAGTGAGATGAAATACTGAAGTCTTTAAGCTCAATCTTTAAACATATGTTCATTTACTATATTTCATTTGAGTAGTTGAATCATGCATGAATCTCTTACACTCCTTGCCTAAATAGGGTGACTTACCTATCAAGAAGGGAACGAGTCACGGATTCATTATCATATGAGTTTTACTACTACCTCATTGAGTTTAGAATGTTTCCACTTTATTGTTTTACGAAAAGATATAATTAAGCTTGACCACAGATTACTCTAAATATAATGATTAAGTACTTAATAAAGATGATATTTGAATATTACTATTTCAGCATTTCAATGTATAATTTGGTATACATACTATAATGCTTTTAAATAATTCTGTTATTAAAATTGTAATGAGACCTTGAAAAGGAGTACTAATTAAACAACACTTTTTAGTCTTAAATACATTATGAACTGGATCTGTCGGTCTAAATAATTGGGCTGGACTTTAGTTCAGGCCCTTTCAGGGCCAACAACTTATCCAAAAGCTGTCTTGAGGTTGTGTTTATAAATACTTAAAAAAAATGATTTTGTAATTTTGGGGTAGAAAAAGTAATTTTTTAATGTTTTAAATTATGATTTCTACTACAACTTCTTTAAAAAAAAGCAGGTAACCGTCAAAAAGTAGAGAAGCAACCGAATAACTGCTTCTAACTGTTTTAAGTAGGTAGTAGTTTTTTTTCCAATTAAAAATAACTGATTAAGTAATTTTTACAGACACTGCAACTTTTACTTTTATAATTTTAAACTGTTTTTTATATAATATATTGAACACTAATAACTTTTGTTTAAAGTTAATTTTAATTAATTTTTAATAAAGTAGATAAAAAATATTTATATAAGATTTGCAAACACACTGGATACGTAGACTACCCTTGTGAAAGCCCAATGCCACCAATTCCAATTCCTTTCCAATAGTCATTTCTACAGATATGTTCATTCTTTCTTTTCTTTCTTTGTGTGAACAAAACAAGTATGCCTAAACTAGCTTGGATTTCGAGTATAAGGTTTGGACTTTGGACACATGTATAGATCTAGATATTCTTTTCACTATCATCACACTATTGTATACAATTTGTCATTTTAAAGTTTTCGCAAAAATAAATAAATGAAGTGTTTCCTTGAGATCATGATATATGATTAATTGTTGAAATGCAGATTATAAGGGAAATGACAGAAGGAGGCGTAGATTACAGCTTTGAGTCTGCTGGAAACTTGGATGTTCTTCGCGAGGCCTTTCTATCTACTCATGATGTTAGTAAAAGCATTTCATAAATTCAGAAACCTACTTATAAGATATATTATCATAGTATCATGCATTCAACATGCATGTTACATGATCTATAAGATACTAATTTAGTTGCCAGAAAAACTAAAATTATATCACCAAGAATTTGAAAGCCCGTATTCATGATCATGGAACATTGTGATTGCAGGGTTGGGGTTTCACTGTGATTTTAGGGATACATCCAAGTCCAAGAATGCTGCCCCTCCATCCTATGGAGTTGTTTGATGGGAGAAGAATTGTAGCATCCGTTTTCGGTGACTTCAAGGGGAAATCCCAACTGCCTTTATTCGCCGATCAGTGCATGAAAGGGGTAAATTTTCACTCTCAACCATATAGTGCTGAATGCTGATCATCTAAGCATCTTACAAGCAGTGGTTCTATTTTATGTAGAGTATTAACAAATCTTTACTATTTCAGGTTGTGAAGTTAGATGAGTTTATCACTCATGAGATGCCATTTTCCAAGATTAGTGAAGCTTTTCAATTACTCACCGATGGAAAATCCTTAAGATGCCTCCTTCACCTTTAAATATCTGGTTTCGTATCATGTGTTAAGAGTACAGTACTACTTGGTATTCCTCTGGAGTTGCAGTTTGTACAACAGCTAGCGTGCAGTGTGCCCCCATGTAAAATACCAAAGTCATTACACATGTTCAATAAATTTTCGAAGGTTCTCCCTTGTGATGCTTGTTCTGGGATAATTTTCATATAAAGAAGTGGTGTATAAAAGTATTGGCTATATAGTCTATAGATTTGATTGCACTACTCTTTACAATGCCTTATCTTGCAGAGTTCTATATGCGCATTATTGCCTTCTAATCGAACTTTGTTGACAGATTCTTGCAAATAATTCTGTTTTGTTCATGGTCTCACAGCCTATATGGCCTTCCTCTGACTTTTCTACAATTGATGTCATGTAACGTGTTCACCAGGAATGTTCTAAATTGACTTTTCTTATCCACAGCCTATATATGGTCCATTGTAAGCATTCCTAATCATATGTGATACCTACCCCTAAAATCGAGGTACCCCCTAAAATTGCAAGTTTGCAATATACTTGCCTTGCTATCATAGGCAGCTAGACCTAGGCTTGTCAATGGGTTCAAATCATAATAATCCAAACCAAATCCAACCCAAACCATTTAATTAGAAGGCTGTTCGGTCCGGTTCCGGTTTCAGGAACCGGAACCGGTCAGAAACCGGAACCGACCAGAAACCGGAACCGACCAGTCATCACTAGACTCCAAACATAAATAAAAACACAGCAAAACACCACACAC
>JAYMSP010007229.1:0-10276 GCA_036897095.1 Plantago elongata
ATATATATATATATATATATATATATATACATTAACTATTCGATGTGATGAATGATTTCAATAATGTGCTTGGACCTGATGACAAAATATTAAGAATTTGTGATAACCCTGTCACGATAATGAGTATAAGGATTTTGCTGATTTGATGGATGAGGTGGGACTGCTTGAGGTGGTTACATCAGGTGAATGGTTTACCTGGTCGAATAAGCATGAGGATGATACTATTTGCTCCCTCATTGATAGAATCATCGACAATGCTGAGTGGTTTCAGGCGACTCTGAATGTTGACATTGAGGTCTTAACTCCGGGACCCTCAGATCACTTTCCTTTGCTGTTCAGCAATTTATTGACGATCCGGAATAAAGGATCTTGCTTTCGGATGGGCAACCGGCTTGGATGCCGCACACGTGAGGAACTGGTGCAGCTGGTCTCACGCCTTAAAATTGATAGAGCTTTGCGGGATATTGGGGATTTGAAAGCCCCTAGCTCTGACGGTTTTAATGCCCACTTCTTTAAGCATACATGACACACGGTCAGCTAGGATGTATACGATGCAATTATGGACTTCTTTGCTTCTTCCACACTTTATCCAACATTGAATTGCACTCTAGTAACTCTCATTCCAAGAATCCCGGAGGCAATTAAGGTTAAATACATGCGTCCCATTTCTTGTTGTACTACGATATACAAGATTATATCGAAGATCCTTACGATGCGATTGGGGAAGGTAATAAATACATGCTAGCCAGTCTACCTTCCTTCCGGGCAAAGTTATCCAAGACAATATACTACTTGCTCAAGAACTTGTTAAAGGGTATATCTAGAGAGGTTTATCACCTCGATGTATGATACAAATGGATATGCATAAGGCTTATGATGCAGTGGAATGGGGAGCATTGGAAGTTGTTATGAAGGAACTAGGCTTTCCGGAACAGTTAGTAGGATGGATTTTGTGTTGTGTATTGACGATATCCTACTTATACTCCATTAATGGGGTCCCGTCTAAACTACTGAAAGCTAAAGGAGGCCTACATAAAGGTGATCCTCTATCCCCATAATTGTTTGTGCTAATTATGGAGTATCTTCATCGTTGTTTGCAGAAGTTGAGAGATGTACCAGATTTTAACTTCCACCCGCAGTGTGAAGAGTTATCTATAACAAACCTATGCTTTGCGGATGATTTGATGTTGTTTATTCAGAGAGATATGAAATCTGTGCAACTAATGATGGATCAGTTTCAACACTTCTCTGAGGCCACTGGCTTGCGAGCAAGTATGTCGAAGACAAAGATCTTTGTTAGGGGAATATCGGTTGTGAGAAGGCAACACCTACTCACCGTCACGGGATTTGGCGCAGGCTGGCTTCTAGTGTGTTACCTTGGTGTACCTTTATCCAACAAGAAGCTGACAATACCTCAATACCAACCCCCTTATACATCGGATTATGGAGAGTGTTCAACATTGGGCCACTAGACTTCTGAGTTATGCCGGGAGAGAACAACTGATAAGAAGTGTTATCACTTCCATCACTTCATATTGGTTACAAGTTTTCCCTTTTCCGAAGGCAATCCTCAACCATATCCAGCGTATTGGTCGGAGCTTCCTCTGGAATGGGAAGGACGGGAACTATCGAAAAGCATTGGTATCTTGGAACCAAGTGCGTGCTCCCAGAAGCTTTGGTAGACTGAATCTTATTTCATTGCCGGAGTGGAACAAGGCTCTTCTCTGCAAACTTCTGTGAAAAATCTAAACTAAGGCGGATTCGTTATGGTTGAGGTGAATTCATGGCTACTACATCAAAAACCAACCAGTGGATTACTAGATAGGCTCTTGTAGGTATTTCCGTGACCATCAAGGCCATTCTACGGGTCCGGACACGCATCCAGCACATACAAGAGTGGCTAGAGCAGCTGACTGTGATTAGATATTTGATTCAGAAGATTTACCAAGTCTTTAGGGATTGCCCGACAAAGGTTGAATGGCGAGATTTGATTATTCGAAACCCTGCTATGCAAAAAGCGAGATTCATTTTCTGACTGGCCGTCCACCGCCTGCTAGAAATGAAGGATCGCCTATCATTTTTTGGTATACGTATAGATGGTGCATGTGCATTTTGTGGGGATGTGGAATCCCTGGTCCACCTATTCTTTATGTGCCCTACTACATATGCAGTTATGAAAGGAACTTTGCAATGGATGCGGATATCCCATTCTCGAATTGGGGACTGGCCGCAGCTCATAGGATGGCTACAGGTGAGAGCACGGGGCAAAGGATATAAGGCCTACGTGTTCCGAGTTGCGATCTTCTACCACATTTAAATGGCAAGGAATGAACTGAACTTCCAACAACATAGATGATCACTTAGGGAATTATTGGAGTCCATTGCACAAACTATAACCCTCTGTTGCAAGTCTGCCAAGGCAGTGGAACTTATTGCGCAATTTAGCTTTGACCAGTTAGCTTTTGTTCTATTTAGTTTTTTTGTTTTTGTTTTTGTAGACTCTGATTTTGGCCTGAACAGTCTTATCAGCCATTAAATGTATGTATATTGATTTTGGAGGTAATAAAACATATTATTTCGTTAAAGAAAAGGAAAAGCACCACAATGAACTTTTGTTAGAGAGAAGTTTTATTTTATTGTAAGACGAAGCTCTAACAAATAAAGTCTTGCATCTAATTTTGGCTTGGATGGATCGTTGGCATGTTGAAGCCAATCTATTTCGAGTGCTGGCCCATCAATATGCTAAGAGTTAATAGATAAAATTTTAAAAAAAATTATTTAATAGTTTTCTAAGGAGTGGATTTTCTTTTATTAATTATGATAGTATAGGAATTATCAAAAAAATTATGATATTATAGGGAGAAGTAACAAAACTAAAAATATATTTTATTATAAAGGGGCTACTACTTATATATCTATTCGATAGGGTTTTTTTTAAACGGCTAGGGTGACTCGAACCTCGACCTATTAATTGGAGGTGAAGCGTCTTAATAATTGAGCTGCGATTTGTTGTCATCTATTTGATAGGGTCAACAACTAGTAAGTTGAGACAACGAAGCGCAACTCAATTGGTAAAATGCTTCACCTCCAACCAATAGGTCGTGGATTCGAGTCACCCTTTAATTGTTTCAGAAAAAAACAACTACAGTAAGTTGAAATATTAGGCTTAAGCTCGAGCTAGAAATTCAAAAGAGTTACACACAACTTCAACTCGAGCTCAAAAGACTTTTCTTTGATTGGAGCTCGGCTCAATTTTATAATGAAATGCTTAAAGTCGAAAGCTTGAAAATTTTAAAATATAAAATTTGTATTAAAATCACAAGAAAAACACGAAAAAAATGGAAAATAATACCATCCAATCCACACACACATGACAACATGTTGCTTAGTCGGAAAGAGAAGCATGTTACATAGGACAAAATCCTATGTTGCAAATTCTATCCCAAAATAATTGATTTATGAATCACCCTATTTTTATGGAAAAATTATAATATTAACAATATTTTTTCCAGTATTCTTTTTTTGTTCTTGACTCTGTTTAAATATCATAAGCAACCTCGAGTTTGTGGCACTTGATATTAGTAGGAAAAACTCTATGTCATGGGTTCTCGATGCAGAAAGCCACTTAGAGTCCAAGGGACTAGGATACACTATTAAAGTTGGTAACAAGACAACCAGCCAAGAAAAGGCTAAAGCTTTGATTTTTCTGAGACATCACCTTGATGAGGGTTTAAAAAACTGAATACCTCACTGTCAAATATCAGGATGGACTTTGGACAAACGGGAAAGAAAGATATGATCACCAAAAGACGGTGATACTTCATAGAGCTCGATATGAGTGGCTCCACTTGTGTCTGTAAGATTTTAAGTCTGTGAATGAATATAATTCGATGATGTTCTGAATAACTTCCAAGTTGAAGTTATGTGGTGAGTCAATATCTAAGGATGACATGCTAGAAAAAACGTACACCACTTTCCATGTATCTAATACGTTGTTGCAACAACAATACCATGAGAAGGGCTTCAAAAAATATATTGAGTTGATATCATGCCTCCTTGTAGCTGAACAAAACAACGAATTGTTGCTAAAAAACCATGAAACACGCCCAAGTGGTACTGATCCATTACCTGAAGCGAATGTGACATCTTTTTATGGAAGAAATTCCAATCATGGAAATAGTAATAGACATGGAGGATTCCATCCTAATAATAACTTTGGTCGCGGTAATGGGCGTGGACGTGGAGGATTTCGCCCTAATAATAATTCTGGATGTGGTCGTGCAGGACATCGTCAAAGCAATAGCTATCATAATGCAAACCACCACCAAAAGGGAGAAGGATCTAAAACTGGGCATGGAAAAAGGAAGTATGTTGATGAAAAGTGTTATAAATGTGGCATGAGTGACCACTTTGAACAAAAATGTCATACTTTTCAACATCTTGTGAATCTTTATCAAGCACCACTTAGAGGAAAGAAGGTTGAGGCTAATTTCTTTGAAGACAAGGCTACTGATAGCCCACACAATGATACTCATTTGGATGTGTTTGACTTTTTTAAAGATCATGGATACAAAAGTGAAATACCTGATGATTTCTTTAAGTTCCCTGAAGGGGCAAGTGATACCAAGAATGATGATGGAAGTGCCCAATTTTGAGTTGTTTATTTTTGAAGTAGCTTAGAATTTACTCTATTTGCATCTAGGATTTGTTGTTTTTAAGAATATTAGGATTTGAATTTTGTATTCCTTTTGATAGCTTAGGATTTTTGTCATTGAAATAAAATCAAGTTGTTCCTTTTTATATATGTTGCTTATTTTATTTCTTGAAGATAACATGACAATATCCGAGGCAAATATGGTGTGGCAATATGCCTAGCTAATAGTGCATCAACACATAGCATATTTAATGATGTCAAGTACTTTGACTACTTTGTCTATGGGACAAGCGAATGTGAATACAATTTTTGGTAGTGCGAAATTGATTGAAGGCTCTGGTAGAGCGAAAATGACACTACCAAATGGGACAATGGTTGCCATAGAAGAAGCACTATATTTTCCTAAGTCTCCACGAAACTTGTTGAGCTTTAAAGATATTCGACGGAATGAATATCATGTTGAGACAATGTGCAAAAATGGCAAAGAATTTCTTTATATCACAAAAGTGAAATCCGGTAAGAAAAACGTCTTGGAAAGACAATCAGAATTGTCCCTTGGCTTATATTACTCTGAAATTAGAGAAATTGAAACATATGCTATGGAAAATAAAATTGATAGCAATCTTAAAATTTGACATGACCGGTTGGGGCATCTCGGATCAATGATGATGCGAAAGATTATTGAAATTTCATGTGGTCGCACATTGAAAAATGATAAGATTTACCACAACAAAGAATTCGTATGTGGTGCTTGCTCTAAAGGCAAATTGATTACAAATCCATCATTTGAAAAGGTTGGATATGAAAGTCCTTTAGAAAGAATTCATGGAGATATATGTGGACCTATACAACCACCATCTGGACCCTTTCGATATTTTATAGTTTTGATAGATGCATCCACGAGATGGTCACATGTGTGCTTATTATCTACTCATAATATGGCATTTGCAAGATTGCTTGCCAAAATAATTCGTTTATGAGCACACTTTCCTGATTCTCCAATAAAGAGCATTCGCATTGATAATGCTGTTGAATTTTCATCGCAAGCATTTAATGATTATTGCATGTTGATTGGCATAAAAGTTGAACATCCTGTTGCACATGTTCATACACAAAATGGTATGGTCGAATCGTTCATTAAACGCCTCCAATTAATTGCAAGGCCATTCCTTATGCAATCTAGACTACCTGCACCAGCATGGGGACATACAATTTTACATGCTGCGACACTTGTCCGCATCAGGCCAACAATCTATCATAAGTTCTCCCCCATGCGAATGGTATATGGTTATCAACCAAACATATCCCATCTGGATTCTTTTGAATGTGCGGTTTATGTGCCTATTGCTCCACCCCAATGCATAAAGATGGGACCCCAAAGAAGAATGGGGATATATGTGGGATATGAATCCGCTTCGATAATAAAGTATTTAGAACCATCTACTGGGGATTTATTTATGGCAAGTTTATCGATTGTCATTTTGATGAATCAAACTTTCCAACAATGGGGAGAGAAACAAAGCAGTTGGAAAAGTTGGAAAGTAATATATCATGGAATAAATTATCAATATCTGTTTTGATCCTCGAACAAGTCAAGGTGAACATTAAGTTCTAAAGATAATTCATTTACAAACTCTAGCAAATCAATTGCCAGACTCATTCGCTGATCCAAAAAGAGTTACGAAATTTTATATTTTAGCTGCAAATGCTCCAAGTAGAATTGAAGCGCCCGAAGGAAAAATTACAAATGAGTCTAAGACACGCATGAAGCGTGGAAGACCAGTCGGTTCCAAAGATAAAAATCGTTGAAAACAGAAAGGAGCTAATAATGGCCCATTAGAGGAAAAAGCTCTAGAAGAGAGTGATAAGAATTCTAATGAGTCACATGAAAATGAAAAAGAGATTCAAGTACCTGAAAGTGTTGAAAATGAAGAGATCTCGATAAATTATGTCGTGAATAGAAAGACATGGAACCGAAATGAAATTGATGTCGACACAGTATTCTCATATAATGTAGCACGCGATATTGTGGAACAAAATGAGGATCTTGAGCCTACGTCTATAAAAGAATGTAGACGTAGAGATGATTGGCCAAAATGGAAAGAAGCAATTACTGCAGAATTGAAATCTCTTAGAAAACGTGATGTTTTTGGACCTGTAGTCCGTACACCAAATGATGTAAAACTCGTTGGATACAAATGGGTATTTGTGCGAAAGAGAAATGAGAATGAAATTGCAAGATACAAAGCAAATCTTGTCGCACAAGGTTTTACTCAATGACCTGGAATTGATTATGAAGAGACATATTCTATTGTGATGGATGCGATTACATTTCGCTATTTATTGAGTCTGGCTACACACGAGAAACTTGAAATGCGTCTAATGGATGTCGTTACAACCTATTTGTATGGTTCACTGAAAAATGACATATAAATGAAAACTCCTGAAGGATTCAAAGTGCCCGAAGGACAATCCCGAGATGGTTACTCGATTAAACTGAATAAATCCTTATATGGATTAAAATAATCGGGATGAATGTGGTTCAATCGCTTGAGCACATTTTTGAAAAATGAAGGGTACACAAATGATCCTATATGCCCATGTGTCTTTATCAAACGATTAGGATCAAAATTTGTCATTATCACTGTCTATGTCGATGACTTTCATATTATTGGAACTCCTGAAGAGTTAGCACAAGCAGTCGATTGTTTAAAGAATGAATTTGAGATGAAAGACCTTGGGAAAAGAAATTATTATTTAGGTCTACAAATCGAGCATTTGGAAAAAGGCACACTTATACATCAATCCAATTATTTGGAAAGACTGTTGAAACGATTTACATGGATAATGCTCATCCAATAAATACCGCCATGGTTGTTAGGTCTCTCGATGTGAAACAAGATCCATTTAGACCTCTTGAAGATGATGAAGAACTGCTTGGATATGCTGATGCGAGATATTTATCTGATCCACACAAAGCTCGATCCCAAACAGGTTATCTGTTTACATGTGGAGGTACATCCATTTCATGGTGTTCTGTTAAGAAAACTTTATCTGCTATTTCTTCTAACCACGGTGAGATTTTAGCAATTCATGAAGCAAGTCGTGAATGTGTCTGGTTGAGATCTTTAATTGGGCATGTTAGAGATACATGTGGTCTTACATTCAAGAAGGAAGTTCCAACTATCCTATATGAAGACAATGCAGCTTGCATAGCTCAACTGAAGGGAGGCTTCTAGCTTATGCAATCTAGACTACCTCTTCACCTGCAACTTGCATAGATCAATTAATTGCAAGGCCATTCCTTATGCAATCTAAACTAATTTTCTCTCACTCATGATTTACAAGAAGAGTGATCCATCCAATTTTAACAGATTAGTTCCATTGATTTGGCGGACTTATTTACCAAGTCACTTCCACCTCCATCATTCGAGAAGTTTGTTCAAAAGATTGGGATGAGGAGAATCGAAGAAGTGAAGTGATACTTTAATCAGGGATTGGATACGCACTACACTCTTTTTCCCTTCGCTATGTTTTTATCTCACTGGGTTTTTCTTAGCAAAGTTTTTAATGAGGCAGTATCTCTCGCGTGCCAACTATCACTAACTCCCGTTCGTTCATTCAAGGGGAGTGTTAGAGAATAAATGTACAAGAGTTAGTATTGGGTTAGACTGTTATAGGTCCAACTGTCACAGGCTCTCTAGGAGCTTCTTTCTCATCTATAAAATACATGATTGTACTCTCTTATTTATCACATCTGAATAAAACATATTCTATTTCTCTCAACACTTCCTTATATGTGTTGGGAATTCGATTAGATTCAAATTTTTAAACGATAAAATTGAATGGTTGTTGTTATTAAGGCTCTACATGGTTTAGAGAGTTTCAAAGAAAAGGAAAAGAAAATTAATTAAACTGTAATTTTCCATGTTTGTTTTGATGGAAAATGAAAACAGTGGAAAGGAAAATGTAGGAAAACCTGGAAAAGTGAGAAATTAACAAATACACGAGAAAATCATAATAAATTCTTATCAGTTTATGATTTTTCTTACATAAATTAATATTTATTGAGAAAATATATTTAATTTTAAATTGATTATTTTTAACATTGATCTATATATTTCTATAAAAATTATTTTATTTATAACATTCATTATACTCGTATGTTAATATTTAGGGCGAATTACAAAAGATACCCCTTAAATATTCGCGTATTTCACTGTCGTCCCTCCATTTCAAACAATTACACATTGGCCCCTGTTGTTGACCAACCCTCCAGCATCAGCAATTTCTCTGTCCTAGGTGGCTTTTTCGGACGATTTCATTAAAGAAAAGATAAATTAAATTCGAAAATTAAAGAAAAGGAAAATTATAATAAAACCAAAAAACATGTTTCCTTCTTCATCAAACCCTGTTTCCCTTCTTCATCAAACCAACTCTTTGTTTCTTCAGCACTTTCTGAATGAGCTACTGTACACCGTGCCGGAAAATCACATTCCGGTGAATCTCCAGCCATGATTCTCCTCCAACCTCTGACAGATCCAAAATCCTCCCCATTCCAATTCTCCCTCCGCCGAACCACACTCAAACACTCAAAACCCAAACCCTTCACAGTCCGCTCTCTTCTCTAGTACAATCGCAAGCCTCAGCTCTCCGGCGAAACTCCCCGAGTAGTCGTCATCATCTCCGGCAAAGGCGGCGTCGAAAAAACCACCACCACCGCCAACATCGGCCTCTCCCTCGCTCATCTCGGCTTCTCTACCGTCGCAATCGATGCTGACGTCGGGTTGCGCAACCTCGATCTTCTCCTAGGTCTAGAGAATCGCGTCAATTACACCGTCGTTGAGGTGCTCAATGGCGATTGTCGCCTTGACCAGACTCTGGTTCGTGACAAGCGCTGGTCGAATTTTGAGCTTTTGTGCATTTCGAAACATAGGTCGAAATTACCCCTAGGATTTGGGGGAAAAGCGCTGATTTGGTTGGTGGATGCTTTGAAGAGCAGGGAGGAAGGTGCTCCAGATTTTATTATGATTGATTTTCCGGCGGGGATTTATGCTGGGTTTATTACGGCGATAACGCCTGCGGATGAGGCGGTTTTGGTGACGACGCCAGATATTACGGCGTTGAGGGATGCGGACAGGGTTACGAGGCTGTTGGAGTGTGATGGGATAAGGGATATTAAGATGATTGTGAATAGCGTAAGGGCGGATTTGATAAAAGGGGAGGATATGATGTCGATTTTGGATGTGCATGAGATGTTGGGGTTGCCTTTGTTGGGGGTTATTCCGGAGGATTCAGAGGTGATTAGAAGCACGAATAGAGGGAATCCATTGGTTTTGAATAAGCCGCCGGCTTTGGCAGGGTTGGCATTTGAGCAGGCAGCTTGGAGGTTGGTGGAGCAGGATAGTATATGGAATTCGATTTGATTGGCTTTTTTCCGATTGGATTCGTGTTTTATTCGTCATTTTAAATCATCTTGTGTGTGTTTTGTAGAGATTGGGAGGTTTATCCTATTTTGGTGGAGCAGAAAAGAAGGATGACAGGGTGCTTGTGCCTGATTTAGGTTCATTGACTAGCATATATGATAGGTTAGTGATGTTTTTTAATCAGTTTCGATGTCGT
>JAYMSP010007230.1:0-10276 GCA_036897095.1 Plantago elongata
TTTATGTCTATTTATAGTTATAACGAATAAGAGTTGATTTGGAAGATTAAGATCAACATTTTGCGGGGAATGCCATTCTCCTGATTGTCTAAATATAGTTAGAAGTATAGTTTAATTAAGATCATTTGTTGTCCCATAGTATTTATGAAACAAACATTGTCCCGATTAATTAGGTTCAGTTATTCTAATCGGACAGTGATGATGATGATTTCAAATCCACCAGTTGTGGGTGTTAGTTGTGGGTGTTGTATTTTTATCCATGTGGAAACTTGATGTTACAAGAAGTTGTGTCACTCCGATTAATTTGGTTAAAGAATATGCTAACTAATTATAATATCGGGTCGGGTGACACTTTACTCATATTTTGTGATAAATTTAGTGCAATTAACACCTCTGAAAACCTGGTTTTAACATTCTCGTAACAAGCATATAGATATAAGATATAACTTTATATATCCAACATATATAAACCAATAACCAACTCGATGATATCTTTACTAAAATCGTAGATTCTGAAAGATTTTTCAGCCTCCGAAGGTTTCTTGGTTAATTGTGCACGATGTGATTTTAAGTGTTGATTTCACAGTTAACTTAACAACACAGTCCATCAATGGTGTTTTGCTTCTGATGTTTGCTCTTGCTTAGTCTTGTATTTCTGTGTCATTTCATTTTTATTTTTTAGTCGGGTGAGTTGTGCATCTTGCTTGATGTGAGAACTTGAAAGTTTTTTCACATCTTTCTCTTTTTGATGTATATCAGTTTCTCTGTTATGGAAGCCATAAAATGTATTGCAAAAGAGCCCAATGAAATCCAAAAGGGAAAAGAGTCCAATAAAATATTTAGCCATGTTATACTGCCAGAGTGGTCATCTCCCCACTTAAATTGAATATTTGTACATAAAACTTTTAATTTCAATTGAAAAAGTCCACTAAAATTCTATATCATTCGGTCCATTAATTTATGTTATTTTTGTCAGCAATCTCTAGGTTTCTAATAATTCATTCACACTATGAAATTTTGAGTATCTAAAACTACATTGAGTGCTCTTAACATATAGCCCAACAACTGCTTCTCGTTTTTTAAATCTACCGTTATGACTTATGACCTTTTTTCTCTAATCTTTGTTGTGTGCTAATTTTCGGTTAATAGCTAGCCTAGTGTTTCTATGTCAAGAATTTTCCAAAGTCTTCAAAATGGTAATAAAAACAGTTAAAATTACATTTTTCATTTCACTTTTAAAAGATTATATTATAATTTTAAATTATTAGTATTGAAAGTTTCAATTACAACTTATAACATATTTATTTATATTTTTAAGAGATGATATTATAGTTTTAATATGTCATTAATGCATATTCTAATTATAAATTTAATCTCGTTTGTTAATTCTCAAATAGAATGTGAGATTTTTTAAAGAAACCTATATGATACTTTTATAATAATTTATTATAATTTTAAAGTGACAAACTAATATCATTAAACAACCATTAAATAAGCTTAAAGGTTCCAGAAAAATCATTAAAATATTAATAAACAAGTTTAAAATAATTTAATTGAACATTTAAACATCTAAAGTTTTTAAAACATCTATTCTCGTATAAAATAATTACAATAAATCTACACTCGGTGTTTTTTATGCAATGCAATTGAGTTGTTAATTTTTTTTTTCTCGATCAAGCTTGATAAACTTCAACTTTCTATCTTGCATGTGCGTGTTGCTTCAATGCTACATTGACTACTTTGAGAGACCTATCATCCAACTCGGTATCATCATCACACCTGAATAAAATATTCACGTACTTGGTTAAAACCATAACAACTTTAATTAAAACTATCATATTGGTGCATAAAAACAAATAAGAAACATGCAACACATTCTAAAAACAGTAACATTGATGCATAAAACTATAATACTGCATTTTAAAACTATAACAAATTAAAACAAGAACATGCTAACACAAGCTAAAAACAATAATATTATATTAACATATAAAACCATAACGGTACCTTTTAAAACTATAAGAATTGCAAAAAATCAAATCATAAATATTTCGCATACGCTAAAACATTGACGTTGATGCTTATAATTACAACAATTGGTCTTATAACTATAACATATGCGCTAAAAACAACATGTAGCTTCTAAACACAGGATAAATATAGTAATGTTAATGTTACAAGCACAACTGTGTATTTGAAAACTACAAAAATACCTTTTAAAACTATAACAAAACAGGATTATGCAACACAAGTTAAAAACAATAACAATGATGCTTTATGAGGCTAATAATGCCAACGTTGTTGTTTAAAACTACAATAATAGCACCCGAAACTATAATATTTGCGTTAAATCAATAACATGGGAACCATTCAATATAAATTAAAACAATAACAATGATGCTTAAAATTATAACAAAGCACAAACATGCAACCCAAGTTAAAAACATTAATTGGTACTTAAAAACATAATAGTATATTTTAAAACTATAACAATGTCTCTTACAACTATGACAAAACATTTGCAAAAATCAAACCATAAATATTTTATAAGATTCTACAAACATTAACGTTACTGCTTAAAACAATAATAATATGTTTGAAACTATAGCAGTGATACTTCAGATTATAACAGACTAAATCATTAAACACAAGGTGAAACCATAACAACGGTATTTAAACCTATAACACCGACTCTTGAAACTATAACAAAGCACCAGACTGGGGAATTCATTTTTTACTGTACGAATTTCAAATCTAAAATCAATTTTCAGATCTGGAAACATGAGTCGTAAAATCAAAGAAAAACGACAAATTAAAGGCCAAATTTCACTTACAATAAAGATTTTAACAAAGAAAAAAGATGAATTTGTTGATTTCAACACCTTTTACAATTTAATTTGAAATTTCGGTGGAGATCCGGCGAGATCTGACATAATTCCGGCGAAACTAGGGAGTTAAAGAAGTAATTTGACCGCTACATTTGATTGCCGTCATGTTTGAACATCAATATTTTCGGCAAAAATGGATCCGGCGGTGGTTCCGGCGAAGGGATGGTGGCGGCGGTGACGGTTCCGGTCTCCGACGGAAGAGGAGGGGGGGGGGAGGGAGGAAGGGAGAGAGAAGAGTTTGATGTTTCTCTCTCTAGAATTTTTGTAAAGAGAGAAAGATTGTTGGGTTTTATAAATTTTGTGAGAGGATATGTTATTATTTGGGTATTTATATAAAATCTTATAACCGATTTTTAGTAGTTCCGACCGTTTCTTTATTGTATAACCGAATTTTACTATAGATTAGGAAAATCTTCCTTTTTTACTTTACTAACTCTAAGAGTTTTCTTCTCAAGTGAGATGCAACATTTACGTATCTCGCATCTCGCATTTTGACTTCTCTCTAGCTTGCCTGTGGCCACACTCTTAACTGGTTCAACCGAGAGATCCACCTCACATGACCGGCTCTTCTTCTTCTTCAAGTCGCCTCTGCTTCCTTTTTCGCCATTGGAGACGATCAGAAGCTTCAAAGCTTTGATCTCTTCACCTCCCATGTCGAATTGGTCCGATAAAGGACTACAATTGTTGTTGTTGATATTGGTCTATACTCAAGTTTGTTACTATTTGTCATGTAAAGGTAATTTACTCAATTCTTATACCCAAATCTCCTCATTACAACTCCAAACCTGTAATAATCAACTAACAGACTATTTCCATCCCTTAATACGAAATCAATATTCATCATACATACTAGTAGTAGTACAAAATAATCCAATCCTATCTCATCAAGAAGTTAACTTGATGCAATAAGCATACATGAGAGCAAAGAAAACTGCAAAACCAATTGAGAGAATCGCACAAATGGTTCTGAAGTTTGGACCATTTGGTACATGTAGTTCAATTAGTTTTTCTGTAAGACTTAGTTCCGAAATTTCGAAAAATTGACATCCGTGGGACTTTCATTAATTTGTTGACTTTGACCGCTGATGTGGCATGCCACCTTGCAGGTCAAGGTCAACTTTGATTGCCATATGTTTAATTTTAAATTTACTTTGATATTAAAAAAATGTGAAATTGAAAGAAAAACAATGTTTATTTTCAAAATTTGGTTAGTTAAATTTAATTTTATCTTTTTATTTAAGTCTGATTTGGAGGGAAACATGGAGCCATTTTATTTTCTCCTTTTTCTAATTAATTTTTGTCCTTTTTAATTATTTTTTTATTTATCTCTGTTTTTTACTATGCAATTTTCTCTCATGAATTACACACATCGCAGTTAAAGTTGTCATTGACCTACAAGGTGGCATGTCACATCATGAGTTAAGGTCAACAAATTGACGAAAGTCTCACGGATGACAATTTTTCGAAATTTCGGGACGAAGTTTAACATGAACAACTAATGTTGGATTACATGTGCCAAATGGCCCAGACTTCGGGATCATTTATGCCTTCTCTTAAACAAATCAGTACGGCTTCTACTGGCCAGACCCTTGAAGTTCGGGTCGTATCCAAAATGGTCATGAATGTATGTTTTGATCATCGGTTGTGTTATCTGTCCGACCACTGTAATCGTTGTCTGAACCTCTCCGTATTGTCTTATTATTAGTCCGTATACTATCCATGCAACGTCGGATGCTGAGTAGGGTTGAACATTAGGGTAAGGCTAGACCCTTGGGATTGGATCGGATATCGCATTTGTCAAGGCATTATGGGGCTCTAGAATACATAAATGACAGATTAAACATATTTCAATATTAATAATTATTATTATTATCGGCGATTGACGACTCCGTAATATATTTCTATATAGGTTGTAGATTATGATAGACTATGTAATCCTAGTTAGATTAGACATATCTATATTTATTAGAGTCCTAGTTAGATTAGTCTTATTCTTCTAATTCCTAGTTAGATAGACATAACTTATTATATTTTGTATATATACCCTACATCATTTTATGAATAAACACGATTGATTATTCAATAGTCTTACATATTAAAACTAAATGATACGGGCACACGAAGGAATATATGAGTATAATATAAACCATGTTATACATGCTAAGTGTGTATTTTTCAATTACCCTTTCCAAGTGTTCGTTAGTCTTTAAATATCTGATTGTCTCATCGCATTTCATATAACTTACATCGATCGCTTATGGCTTCCTCAACACAAACCACAATGCGGGCTAAAGTCCTTCCACTCACCGAGCCTCCGTTCACCCTTGCCGATCTCAAGAAAGCCATCCCGCCCCACTGCTTCAAGCGATTGGTCCCCCGTTCCTTTTCGTACCTCATACGTGACCTCGCAGTCCTGTATATTTTCTCTTATGTCGCCACAAACTATTTCTCTCTCCTTCCAAACCCCCTATTCTCATATGTCGTGTGGCCAGCCTACTGGTTCGGCTCAGGAGCCGTACTATTCGGATATTGGCTCATCGCCCATGAGTGTATCCACTTCTCATTTAGTGAATACCCTTGGCTCGACAATACGCTCGGCATGATCATACACACATCTCTTTGTGTCCCGTACTTCTCATTCCGAGCAACACACCGTATTCACCACACACACACAGGTTCAATAGACTCTGACAATGAGTACGTTGCAAAACTCAAGAACCAAATACCTTGGCTCTTCAAGTACATGGACAATCCCCCCGGCCGAGTCCTCAAGGCCTTCCTCCTATTCGTCTTCGGGTGGTACATGTATATGATTTTTAACTACCTTGGAAGGAATTACAAAAGGTTAGAAGAAACTATTTTGAGTTTAGAAATTAAAAGGCTTGTTCACCAGCTCTACTTAAGCTAGCTGCAATAAACATGAAAAATTAGGACGAATTTCATCTAAATTTGTGTAGCTATTTATATTACATGAATCTCATCTGTCCATATTCATTTTTATTCTTAAGGTTCGTCTCCCACTTCGATCCTTATAGCCCACTCTTTACTGAGAAAGAGCGCCATCTAGTCTGGATTTCAAACGCAGGGCTTCTTGCTTTCGGATACGTGCTATATAGTGTGGCAATGGTGAAAGGACTTCCATGGGTGTTATGTGTGTATGGTGGACCACTTGTCATGATGAATATCTTCCTCATTATGGTGACTTTCTTAAATCACAATCATCCTTCGATTCCTCACTACAATAACGCGGGGTGGGATTGGTTACGTGGGGCTTTGGCGACAGTTGACAGGGATTACGGTATCTTGAACAATGTTTTCCATAATGTAACCGATACCCATATACTGCACCATTTTTTCCCTAGCATTCCACACTATCACTGTATGGAGGCTACGAATGCAATCAAACCGATACTAGGGGATTACTATAACTTCGACGGGACACCTATTTTAAAGGCCATATATAGAGAAGCTAAGGAATGTGTTTATGTCGAAGCCGATGAAGGTAACAAGAGCAAAGGTGTGTATTGGTTTAAGAAGAAGCTTTAGCTAGCTAGCTAGCTGACTAGTTTGCTAAGAGTGCATATAAAATCACCTTTAAAAAACAAGAAGTTATAACTGCGTGTGTTATATAATAGATCAATTCCAACGGCATTATTGGCTTGCATAGACCGATGGACGTGAGAGACGGATCAGATTGGTATTATTAAATATATGTATAATATTTTAAATAATATTAGTAATGTTTTGTGAGTATACATTAAAATTTTTTTTTGTATATATTTGTGTATATATCTTCTCGTAAGATCGTGTCTTATAAAACTTATTCATAAATTTGTTGTAAAGTCCGTAAATGTATTTTTTAATATTATTATCGACAATTCAATTAATATCCCATTATGGATTATAACGGTTAATAAAAAAAACTACTTGCATTCATTTGAAATTAAGGCAACATATACGCATATACCCTCTTGATAATGTTAAAATTACAATCAATTAAATATATAACATAGAACCTTTACATTTTCAATTTTTCTTAAAAAAGATAACTAATCGCAGCTCAGTTGATAAGACGCATCACCTCCAACTAATAGGTAGGGGGTTTGAGTCTTTAACCGTTTAAAAAAAAAAATTCTTAAGAGAAAAATAGTCTCTTACTAATTACTAATTATCAAAAGGTACAATACGAGTATGGTTATAAAATTTTCAAATTCAAAATATATAAATACTAGTCAAGAAGGACAATTCCAAACAAAATGGTATGATTTATTAAGTTATTTCAAATGATTTGTCGATTGACTTCCTTGACGAGATGATCAACGGATTGATTCATTTCACGTTACACAAACTGTACATGAACTTCTTCTATGATATTCATAAAACGAAAGCTATCGTCAAGAAGGGTTTGCAGTTGTAGTATTTATGCTTCCTTCTTATTAAGAAAGTATAGAAGCACTTACAATCCAACTTGTATTATAATCTTTATATGCACATGCAAACTACCTACAAATCATTATATACCAATAATAGTCTTCTAACTAAGTTGGGGTATGACTAACTTTAGCTCCAAGCTTGAGCTTCCAAGGATAAGCTGGATCGTCTTCCCCATGCAACCTGCTTCTATGGAGTTCGAATCCCCATGAAAACTCAAGCTTGGACTTCCATAGGGCTTATCCATAGAAGCATTTTTGAGAGAATTTTGTTTTTTAGAAAATAATTTTTGGTGGCCGGAATGTAAGGATCTCGTCTTCTTTAATTTAATTCCATATAGGATCGATCCCACCTAGGCATCTTGCTAAAGCTCAATCCTTAATTCCTAATTAACATGTGAAAGGCGCGGTGTTATTAACTGAAAATCACTTTAATTCTATTTAATTTGACTATACTTAATTATAATTTATATACCTCACTTCAGTTCAGTTGAGTTCCATTCAGTTTAGTTCAGTTCAGTAAATTTCAAAATTCTATTTAATTTGACTATACTTAATTATAATTTATATACCTCACTTCAGTTCAGTTGAATTTCATTCAGTTTAGTTCAGTTCAGTAAATTTCAATTGAAATGTACATAAACTAAGAACAATAATGTCTGAGGTAATCTCAATTGATACCTCTTGCTTATCCCTAGTAGTTTACTTGGGATGGTCTAAGTCTACAATGAAATTCATATTTAAGATCATTCACTGTTGAATTGTTCAAACATGAAGCCATACAAAAAGTGTGGATATATAAACAAAACATTTTGTGGAAAGTAACATTTCAAACTACTATTGCTTAATCCGGCAAACAACAATGGTGGACCAAAGTTTGGATATTCGAAGATTATGTCAATGATTTAAGATCATATGTTTTAATTTCTGCGTATGAATTGCAAAGTTTAATTGCAAGTAAATTTGCATGGTCCATTTTAAGTGTGGGAAGGATTGTTGTTCCAAAACTCTCAATGAAACGATAATTGGAGTTTAATTAAGTTAACTAATGGGTCGGTACTTGGTAATTGGTATACATACGGTTGATGGGACTGAAGCCTCAGATAAAACCGATCCATGAATTATATTTTTCAGAATAACCAATCCACCCTATATATATCAGAATAACCAATCCACCCTATATATAATTAGCTCAACTTCTTTTAACGGTAAACTATATTAAAAATTCCAACAACATTTACAAGTGAATGAGAAATACCAGACAGAGACAACATAAAGTGAGAAAATTTTATTTTAGGTCCACCACAATATTTAAAGTGTCACTATGGACACGGTAGAATGATGTTATTCAATTTAAATACATTTCAATAACAATCCGATCAATTGAGATACAATTTTCAATTTTCCGGCCAAATCAGTGATCTGGCCGCCGAAGATTTCAATTTCACCGAATCTTAATTAGTAACTACGTTGACTTTGTAAAATAAAATATTTTATTAAAAATAGGGGACTTTGTAAAATAAAATGGAGATTGAATCTAGGAACAATACGCGTCCACAATTACCAACAAAACATTTTATTTTACAAAGTCAACTTAGTTAATAGTCAAAATCCGGTGAAATTGAAATCTCCAATTACCAGGTCATTAATTTGGTCAAAAAATTAAAAATTGTATCTCAATTGACTGGAATATTATTCAAGTGTATCCAAATTAATCAACGTTGTTCTATAGTATCTGAATTGACACTGTAATATTATAATGTGTCTCAATTATTTTCTCTATCCACCGGCATAAAAGCCTCAAAGACCTCTAATTTTTTTGCACTCAAACTTGCAGTCTAATCAAATCAGAACCCATATCAATCTTCCAAGATGACCCCAGAAGAGACGGCATAAAATTTTCTTGTGGTACAGCATACACCTTTCAAGTTTCACTTCAACAGCCAAAACTATATCTCATCACCAATTTGATGTCAACATATAAGTGGCAAGAACGACCCCTCAAAACCGTCAATCCAAAAATGGTGCAACAAGCCAATAGTAGCCATTACCCCTCCACACCATGGATATAAAGAGTAAGTGCAAGCAATTTAAAATATAATAAAATTTGTGAAAGCACATATTTTTGTATGAGTCCCGAGAATTCTGTAATATTGTATATTAATTGTGTGTCATAGTGTGTAAATTGTAAATTTTTATGTGTTTATAAATTGTGTAATATTAATTGTGCGGCTGAATAGTTTTGTGTAACATTCTCAAAAATTTTCAAACTCTTATGAGAGTTTCTCTTTAAAGTAAAGTAAATAATAATCAAAACCGTCAATTCCAAGTGAAACACGAACTTCCCGATCAAATAACATACTCTAGTTGTAGTTTTGGCCACCCGATTATTTGGTATATCTAGAATATAGTGTAACTGAGAGTGAGCTAGGCTTCCATCGCCCTTTTGTGTCTACCATTATGTGTTGTTTAACTCGATTACTTATTCTGTTGTGTTGAATGGTAGTCATCATGGTCACATTACCCCCAACCGAGACCTTCGTCAAGGCGATCCTCTTTCTCCTTTTCTGTACTGAAGCTCTTTGTTTCTTGTTTGAAGAGGCTGCTGGTCAAGGTAGGATTAAGGGAGTTAAAGGTGAGCCCTAGTGCTCTCGTTGTTTCTCACCTCTTATTCACCGATGACACCATGATTTTCAGCCAAGCCTCTTTTGATTTTGCCAATGCTATTATGGATATTCTTCGCACTTATAGTTATGGGTTCTGGTCAGGAAATAAATCTTGAGAAATCTACACTACGAAAACCACGTTTTAGTAACGGAATTTCTAACGGAATTGAGGTTTCTAACGGAATTTGTAACGGAAAAAAATCGTGACAAATAGACCGTCAGAAACAATTTCTAACGGAATATTTTTTCCGTTACAAATTTCTAACGGAATAGAGGATTCCGTTAGAAATAT
>JAYMSP010007231.1:0-10274 GCA_036897095.1 Plantago elongata
CAATCACATCATACTTACACCAATCATTTATCTCTTACACAACCTATATAACAAACCTATAATACCATATTCAATTATAATTCTATACCAAACACTAATTTTAACAATCCCACTACAATCCGATCACTATTCAGGCATTCAAATCGGGGCATTTAAGTGCTATGCCAATCAGCCCCTTAGTTATTTGTTCTATGTATTCGAGTTCTTACTATTTTCGAGTAAATTGATGAACTTTGTTGGATAATTATGAACTCAATCCGTCTGTAAATTGATGAGATGAAGTATGATTACCTATAATATATGTCAATTGATGAGATTTAGCTTGAGTATATGAAATGATTGTTATGTATATGAAGTCATGGACGATTTTAGTCACATGTTTAGTCCTTTTACGCCACATTGAATCTTTTTTTTTAATTATTTTTTATATGTTATTTGTATCTCGATTGTAGATCCTTTGTTGCTATGTTTCGTTTCTTAGATTAAAGTATGATCATTCGATTTGTATGTTAGATTTAGAAGTTAGGCAGTAATCAATGAATGTTTTTACAAAACTATGTTTGTCAAGTTTGGCTTGTTCATTTGGTCAATCTATTTGTTTGTAGGAATGCCTGAAAATTTGAGAACTATTTATCTTCGATTCGGAGGGGAGGTGGTATCATCATGATGTCCTAGGAAGGTTTTACATGGGGGGGACAAAGCACTAGCTGCACTACATAAATCCGGCCATGTTTAGACTTGATGAACTATTTCAGGCAACTCATAGGGTTCTTCACAAGATTGCGAAGAACTACCCTGAGAACTGGATGCATTATGCGTGGTATTTTGAGCATGGAGGAGCAGGAAATGAAAGCTTGAGGGTTATCCAAAGTGAAGATGGGCTTCGAAGAATGTTGAATGATGGTGATGCTAATGGAACCAATGTGGTTAATGTGTTCATGCAGGATGTTGAGTACGGGATATGCGAGCAGAATGGAACTCTTCTTTATGCCATTCCTATGAATGTCCCTCCTACGGTTGGTCGTTTCAATAGCGATGCCATGAACCATGAAGCCAAGGTACTGCAGGATGCACAAAATAAGGCTGGTGAACTACAGATTTGCATGGAGGAGCTCGAGGCAGATAGGTGGTACATAGATGACAATCATGTTCCAAGGGTACCATTGGCTACCGGAGTCAAGCTTCGTCCGTAAGAAAATAGGCGTTTGAGCAGTGTTCCCTTCACCACGGAATAGGTGAGATGCTGCAAATGCTAGTATGTGGTCTTTTCTTTTGTTTCGAACAATGGTATAATATCTACTTTCAGGTTTATGTAATATGATGGGGTAGTGTCATTTAAACTCATAGGATAATTTTGATGATTCCGCACATATGTTTGGGCTTGTGGTTAGCCAATTATCTGTGAACTGATTAAGCCTAATGATGTATTAATTTTGTGTAATTTGGTGTTGGATGGTATGTAGAACTTGTGTATTTTGAAGGTTAATGGAACAAGTACTATGTTTAATATTGTGATTACATTGGTGTAGTTAGTTCTGATAATGTTTGCCATTAATTTCATTCTTCATTTGTCTCTTCCTAGTAAAGACATATCATGTGAGATTAAATTTAAGATTGTATGAAGTTTGAAATGATCCACTCTTTCACATAAGTTGAGCTTTACTTTGAATGCTCCCCCTTATTACAAACAAGAAATGAAAGCCTATGAATAAACCACCCAAACAAATCTCATAATTGTACTAACTATGTGCCTTGAATCATGGCCATTAAACCACCCAACTAACAAGTGATATGTTACTAGAATAATGCAACTTGAAATTGGCAGACTCATTTATGCAGGATTTAAGGCAAAACAATCTAAAATGGTGCAGTCTTCATTGCCATCACACACACACACACTAAACAAGAGAAGATATGAAATCTTTTGCATTCATTTCAATCTTTCATAGGATAGAATTAAATGATCTGATATTGCTTCAAGTCATGGTTTTAAGGTGAATATATGTTTGTGTTCTAGCTCCATTTGAACCACCAACTACTATGGAAGTAGGTAATCGAATTCATTACGGGTCCTTTAATATGATGGTAGCACTTTTCGCCTATAAAAAGGTGAAATATTGAAGGTTCTCTCATCCCACACCAAAGAAAACAAACACTAAAAACTCAGTCTAGCTCTCGAAAAATCAAAATGGCCTCACCCATGTCAAGGAAAGAATATCACCGCGCTCAAGATATGATCTTCTGCGAGAGGAAGTTTCCAAAGGAGCATGTTGAGCGTACGGTGATTGCTTTGGAAATGATTGCGCTCAAGGAGGATATCCCATGGCACTATCCAATAGAAACGTACTTTTCTTACGACATGGTCGTGACCGAATTATACAAAAAGTTCGGGGCAGTTTACGAGTTCGACGAACTAGAGGTTGTTGTGAAGAAGCTATCGGAAAGGCACGAAGTATTTTCTAAGATGTGGAAGACCGAAGGAATGCAGTACGATGTTGTGAAGAATGAATTCTTCACTAAGGACGACAAAGTGTGGGAGCAACTCATCCAGGTAAACTATTCACCAACGTTATAATTAATGTTTAAAAGGTTCCTCTTGATATTCACAATTGTTCCACTTACTCCACTGCATATTTACAAGATGACGAGCGTTGCCTTTGGTACTTCTACATTGGTGACCCGATGTGGAGTGATCTCGGTGTGGTTTTTGAAGGGACAAAGTTTGGAACTGCAGATGACACAATGGTGGTTGGAGAAGACTCCGACGAGAAGGTCAGGAGGCATTTCGATGATCCTTTCATGAGGCCTAAAGAAACTCCAACAAAGAAGTTTGATTGCACACTAGTTGAGTCACCTGTCATGAGCAAACAAGGAAGCTCAAATGCACCATCTCCACATGTGCAGCAGCGGTTAAGGTTTGCGTCATTGGGAAAGTCCGACAGCTTTGTTTCTATAATGGAAGAGGAGTGGGCTGCTACAAAGCTTGCTAGTCAGGAGAGAGCTGCTTCCATGAAGCCGAAGAACATGCTAGACTTCACACTATCTCTGGGTGGTTCAGTTGGGAGCAGTAAGAAAGATAAGGAGAAGGAAGTTGATGGAATGAGTAAGTATGGCAAAATTCTCCCAAAGTTCATCAAGACACCTTGATGGTATCAAGTGTTTGCTTTAGTTTATATCTCCACCTATGTACGTTTGTATTCTACCACATTGCTCAAATTTTACAACATAATGAGCAATTAAGTCGTGGTAATCGGCTTGGTACAAGTAGTTTAGATTTGTGTACTCTTGGTTGCAACTTATATATGTGTTTCTATGTGTTTCCTATTGTAGGTTTGTGATGGTCTCATGTTTAATGTTTTAGCATTCAAATGGTTGTAGAACTTTTTTATGGTCAATGTTGGTTCTTGTTTCACTTTACAGACTCTAGTCAATATTGTGGTCATTTAACAATATGCAGTAGCAATAGTCACAATGAAAGAAGGAAACTATGTAGCTTAAATAGAAATGCATAGAAACCAAAGCAATAAACATAAGGAACATTACAAAGGAACTCTCCATGATAACAAGACTACAAGTTTGTCACAAGTTATGTTAACTACTCAAGCACAAAATACCACATAAGATCAGTGAGTTAACTATGCAAAATATAACCATCATTAGTGTTTTGATAGATCCTAAAGGTCTAAGTAGTCACCTATTGACTCAAAAGAAGGATCTGTTCATACTATATCCAGGACCAAATCACATGCTCTCTTCATTCTCATAAGGAACATACACATCTTCCATGTCCGGCCAACCCAACTTCTTAAGCTCATTATTGATGAGTTGAACTTGTCTTTCTCATTCATGATGAGAAAGTATTGCAGAGTAGGCATATCATGGATCAAAAGCAGATCAATGCTCACCTTGTAGGTTGAAGGAAGCTTGGGAAACTTGTCAAGTTCCACATTCATCATTCCAATGTAATCTTCCACAACATAAGTAGCCTTCTTAGTTAATGATGTTCCTTCACCAGCCAAGTTCCTTACTCCTACAACAGCTTCTTTTGTGAACTTCACAAAACCATCCATTATGTTCAAAAAAGACTCATCACCTCCCTAATAAGTCAATCTTGTTCTTTTCTCAGGAATCACATTGCCTTTACAAATGTCAAGTATGTAACTACACACTTTTGGACCAGTTTTACCTTCAGTGGTAGGTTGAGTGGTCTTCCCAAGTTGGCCTTCTGCATTGTCTCCTATTTTTTCTTGTTGAGATTCATCAAGGTTTGGTTTATCTTGGCTACAACCAGCCTGAGTTTGTATGGCCTCAATGTCATCAAGAACAACGTTGAACCCTTCATCCAAATCAGAATCAGTTTCAGGCACCTTCTCATGTGGCACGAGTTTGCTCTTTTCTCCAAATGTTCTAGCCTTCTTGCCAGTTGCAACCTCCCTGTCAAATATGTCACACCAGTCCTCAAAATAAACCCATTTGTGCTCCCTCATCTTTTTCATGCAGCTATGGCCCTATAACAAGTCAATATTCCAAGGAAAATTCAGAACATAAAAAACCATAAAGTAACAAGTAAATTATGCACGTTTTTCATTTCAAAGTATGACTTATACCTTCACAAAGTCCTTCCAAACATGATCTTCACAGTTAAACATCTTCTCCTCATCATCCCACCCAAATCCACTCTTATTTTTCAGTTCAAGCACAGTAGAATGCCATGCCTTCCATGCTCTGATCATGTTGATTATGTGAGGCTTGATCTTCAGGCCAGTACCTGGACACTTCACTTGCAATGCCAAATGAATTAAGGTTAGTCCACCAGGCCTGAAACCACACTTTCCCTTCATTCCAGCAGCCTTTGCATTCTTCATGGCCTCAATCAGCTCAATCTCCTCTTTCTTAATCTAGAATTTATACTTGGATGATTTCTTCCCTTTCTTTGAACTCAAAACCTCATCACCACATTGTTCTACAGTTTCTTCTTGTTCAGACATCTGTGAACAAATACAATGAAAGCATCAAGAGCAGTTAACTATGCAAACTGTACAATCAGTTAATCATTGTCATCATGATACTCATCACCAATCAAAACATGCTAGAACTTTTTAAATATGCGCCACACTGCATTCATAAATGTAAAGGTCTAGGGGTAAAAAAATTTCCAAATCCAAACTATTCATACAATAAGTACAAACCAGCACATATCAAAGAACCATCCAACTAAAACTCAATTCAGTTACAAACAAAGGACACCATTCAATGAGCAGATTCCAAACAAATAACAAAAACATGGTTAATGTGAATTCTATCTTCGAATGTGTTCGGCCACCCTCTTCCTCCAACCAAGGTACATATGAGCTGCTAGAGCATGACGATATTGCTTCCGTGAAGGGGAATCTAACAACTCATCGATTGGTGCATTATAATCAGCATCATCATCACAGTCAGACTCATCATGAAAGACAGCCCCACCATTCAATTGTGCTTCTCTAAGCATCTCTTCTTCTGTTAGTTCCTCTTCTTCAAGTAAGTCATCACCATCAACCTCTCGGAGGAAGTTGTGTACAAGGCAACAGGCCAAGATAATGTCATTTTGTGTCTCCAATGGATAGAACATGGTTGACCTTAAAATAGCCCATCTCTTCTTCAACAAACCAAATGTCCTCTCTATCACATTTCTAGCTGAAGCATGCTTAAGGTTAAAGTACTCCTTTGGGTTTTTGGGTTGTAGATTACTGTCTAACCACTCTTTCAAGTGATATCTTGTCTTTCGGAAATGAGGAAGGAACCCAGGTGCATTCTTGTATGCAGCATCAACCAAATAATAATTCTCTGCATGATATAGATCAATTCCAACTCAAAACTAAAAGTATCAATCAATTAGCTACCAATAAAGTATCATTTAATCAAACTTTAAACAAAATTGTATAAAGAAAACATGAACAAGTAATAACAATGTTGAGGAACATACCCCTTGGTACACTAAATCCATGGTTTAGGGCATCCCTCAACACACGACTGTCGTTTCAAGATCCTTCCCATCCAGTCAGTACAAAGATGAATTTCATGTCCTTGTCACAAACATCACACACATTCACAGATAAAAACCCTACATGTTTCTGCAAATACCCGACAAGTTCGAAGGAGTTTCAACTGATATGTAAGTACCATCAATAGCACCTAAACAACCCTACATTTACAACAGAAAATCAGAATCCAATATACCTCCACTAAAATCTTCAAATACAAACATAAAGAAGTCATAAACACTACCTACCTTAAAATGGCACCATGGCTCTTCCTCACAAGTAGGAGGTATTGGAACAGGCTTAGCAAGTAGAATCTCATGTACTGACAACACACATTGAAGTATTTACTTATTGTGTGCCCACTCCTATTGAAGTCAGTTTCTACAACCCTTTGCTTTGTGTGATGCCCCAAATTTTTTCAGAAAAAATGACTACTTTCTCCTCCAATGTGACATAAAGACTTCCTTTTAATCCAGCCCTATCTTTTAGTAAAGAACAAAACTGGATTTCCTATTCATCCTAAGGTTGACTTTGCATTTCTTATCACTCATGAGAGTTAGTATAGACATATAAATCTTGGCCTCTTCTATTTTCGGGATCAATCGGTAACGAATAAATCCTTGAGGCGTTCTTTTACATTTACGGGGTAACCGGGGCCTAACAAGCTTAATGTAGTACCATGTCATGGCATGCATCATACCCATAGACATCACCAATATCAGCTTTATCAGTTGTTGCTTTTGTGCATTCGACAACATCTCTAAACGATACACACAAACTTACTAGTCAATTAACATAACTCACATAAATAAATAGGCACAGATTATAAACGTTATGTCAAAATAGTATTTATTCCGTATTAACATGTTTCAGACACATTGAAGACATCATATGGAATGAAAAACAGAAAACCCTAGCATTTAATAAAGGCGGCTAGCATTCAACTACCTTCAAATGAGTAGCAATAAATGATGTAATCTTACTCTCACCCTTAATTGAATTGCCCCCAGCTCAAAACATACAATGAAATCGAAAGAAAAATAGCTCACCTTTCAAGCTTGAATTGCCCGTCCACTTCACCAATCCCACCGGAAATCACAAGCTCCACCACCTGATGAATATAACGACATGTCAATATCAATATGTCATAGGCAATTTAGTACAAGGTATGTGAAATCAATGGAGCTTAACTGAAGCTCGATTTGGTCGGGAATGGAGACAATAAATGGCATCTAATGAAGCTTCTCCCAGCTGGAAGAATGGGGGTATTTATATGGCATCTCTAGGTTTGTAAAATTTGGTGTATATTGGGGTTTACATAAAGTTCGGAAAATGTATTCCGAAACACATTTTCCAAATATGTGAGCAGGCCATGTATTTCTAAACGCGACTAGAGGTGTGTTTCGAAATACAAGTTTCCTTAATTCCCGGGCTTTCTCAAATGCATTGGGCCGAAACACACCAAACCAATCACTAAATGTGATATGGTCAACGCCCAAAAACCCCATTTTACATCAAACCAAATAGGCCATTACCCATTTCCAGTTTCAACAAAATTTAATGTTGAGGAAATACGAAAACGAAGCACAACTCAGTTGGTAAGACAATTCACCACCAACGATGGTTCGAGTCACCATTGTCGTTTAAGAAATTTTTTTTTGAGGAAACACTATTAGAGATCAATTTGGGGGTACTCTAATCTGATTCATTTCTCAGAATTAGTGGTTAAGCAGGTGTGCCAGTGATTGCCGGATTAGGATATCAAACACTCCTAGATAGCGGTTTATTTCGCTTCACATTTAAATTGAATTTTCTCACTTATCAAAATTGAGAAAAATCATCTCAATATAACTGCGAACCCTTCCCGCCCATCATCACTGCCCCTGCTGACCCACTCTACAATTATGTCTTTTGGCACCAGCAGGTTATTTGCTCAAGTTAAAACTGAAAACTGTGAAAATTGATGTGTTTTAATGGTTGGCCGAAAAGTTTAAAACTAAATACACTTTGGACTTGATTGGTCCAATGAAAATCATGGGTTTTAATGGTTGACCAAAATGCATTTGGAGATTGGTTTGATATATTGTGATGCGTTTTTATAAAGCCCATATACTTTTACAGGCTAGCAGCTAGCGTTTTAAAATGTGCGGAAGTAGCATTTAAAATGCAGGGGTCATCATGTATTTGAGATTAATGTTTCAGGCCCCCAATCATGCACGTTTTTTTTATCGTTTGTTATTTTCTTTTCATCATAATTCATAAAATATAAACTACAAAAATATAAAATTTATAAATATTTTTATATTTTTTTATCATCTACAAATATAGATCACTTTTGAGTATATTTCAATCATTTTTAATCATACGACTTTAATACTCTCAATTGAAAGTATATGTTTAGAAATGAAATTCATTAATTTTAAATTTTAAACATTCTTCTAATAAACGTTTAACCACAAATGATACAGTCTTTTGTGGCTAAGATTTGATATCCAACGCCATTACAATTAAGGGCGTTCGGATAACCGAACTAGATTTTTAACTTGATGCTCACATCCAGATTGATGCTACAAGTAGTGGCCAGTGTTAAAATACGTCACTTATATGTCAAAACGATTATCGATATACATATATACATCTTTTGTCACAATAATTAGTGTACTATATTTGTCTTATCAGTCTTGATGCCTAATTGCTCCCAATTCATCATCTTCTAGGGTTTCTCCAAAACGTACACACAAATTAATCTGCAAATGTAATAGAATACGTTTCGGAGGTGCCAAGCGCATCGGAATTACATCATGTCAAACTGGTACCAATCGTTGTAATTTGTGGTCAAACTACATCTGCAAACAATACAAATGCATTCGGACCTTAAATGTGCAGTTTGACCAAGGTTAATTGCGTTCAAGAACTAATCATGCCCTTTTCTTTGACCATAGACTAGTGCATCCTTAAATGGCCTTGGAGAACCTGGAAGGCATTCAGTAGAATAATGGTATTATCTTCACTTCTCATTCTATCTGAGCACTCACTGTGCTCTTTTGAATTCCTCAAGCTGGACGATTCGATCTTCAACCATTCAAAATGCGAATAACCGCTACTTGGCAAAGATTTTGTTTGCATTAGACTTTGTATTGTAAATCTCCTCTAGTTTCAGCCAGATTTCTTTGTGGATTCGAGATCAACAACCTCCCTCAATGTATCATCACTCAATGCTAAAGTGATTGCATTATGTGCTCGTTGTTTCATGATCTTCTTCTCCATATTAGATGTTTCTTTAGAGAAATCTTCCTCCAGTACCTCAAGAGATCCTTGCTGAGCAAGGTCAACTTTCATCTTTCATTTTCAAAGCCTGAAATCACTTCGATCAGTTCCAGACGCCAATGACAGTTGTTGCTTCTCAACGATCGTTTCTACATACCGCGCCACTTGTTGAGTTTTGGAACCGATTTGCAAAAATTCAAATGATGAATAAATCGTTACAAATCACCCAGAATCGTCACAACAACTATGAACAAGCATCGCAAGTAACCAATTCAAAGAACACAAAAAAACACGGACAATTTACGTGCTTCAATCGAATGATCTATGTGCACGGGCCAGGCATTGATCTTCACTATGATCGAGATCCAAGTATCTCAAAGAGAATTGCAAGCTAAAAGAATCAAAGATCCTAATTCATCTTCTCTCAATGAATCTCTCAATTTCCTTTTTACAAGCTCTCATCAGAAAATGAAAAATGAAATTATGATGATGAAGTAACTAATCTCATCTTAACCGTTGATATGGTCAAATTTGATCACAGTTACTCACTGCATACCTTTGTTTATTAAGCTATATATATCACATTAATAATGGTTTATATATATATATATATATATATATATATATATATTAAACAATATAATTAAACAATATAATAAGTATCACTCTGTTTAACACTTTTCTAAAGCGTAAAACAACTCTCTTAAACGTGCTCTCTTCTCCGTTCATACATCAGACCAAAATGATTGCTCAACTGCTTCTATTGGATCGCTGCTATGAGAGCATCGTGTCCAGATCAGCTCCATCCAACTCCCACCACTTCCGTACTCCGGCATCGCATTCAAATCAGTGCTTGTTTCCGTAGTGCAACTAGACATGGTGTCTATTACTTTTTTCTCACAATTTCCATCAACACACATGATTTCGTTCGTTTCTTTCTTCGAACAAAATTAAAAACCCTCCTCTCTTCATCCCCTTCACATC
>JAYMSP010007232.1:0-10271 GCA_036897095.1 Plantago elongata
TGCTTGGTCATGGACATAGAGCTTTGTTTCGACGTGCTGAATTAAAGACGCTTGTTAATTTACATGGGAATGAGGTATTAAAGAATTAATCGTATACATCTTCTTTTGTTAATTCAAATATTATTTTCGTTTGGTCCAAACATCTTTTATCTGACTTTGATAATGCACTGCTTAACTAACTGGTTGGTTGATGCTATGCAGGCTGGTAAGGGTGGCGAACTTACACATGACGAGACAACTATTATTGCTGGGGCACTTGAGCTCAGCGAAAAAACTGCCAGTGATGCAATGACGCCAATTCATGAAACCTTTGCCATTGATATAAATGCAAAGCTCGACAGGTGATTTATAATAGGCTCTCCGAAACTCTATCCTTTGAGTTTCACAATGCAATTTCAATATCATTTTTGGTATTGTAGGTCCTTGATGAATCTGATATTGGAGAGAGGGCATAGCAGAGTTCCCGTGTACTATGAGCAACCTACAAACATCATTGGACTTGTCCTGGTAATTATTTTAATCATCTGTGTAGTTCCAGTGGTCTTTATTACCTGCCTTTCAGACATGTGAACTGTTTAATTGTATTAACATACCGAGGGTAGAAAAACCTCAAGAAAGTGCAATGATATGTTTGTCATGATTATGTTCTTTCGCTTTATCAGCTGATGCAGTGTGGGCAAACTGATTCGCCTTAGAATTGCTTTACCAACCAGTGGGCTAATATCCATGGCCATTAATATGTTTTTATTAATTGTTTCATGCATGATAACCAAATTTGATTTGATTATCTTTTTGCTGTAGGTAAAAAATTTGTTAACTGTTCACCCGGAGGATGAAGTTCCTGTGAAGAGTGTTACTATTCGCAGAATCCCTAGGTATCCGGTTATCAAAGTTTGCCTTAAAAGCACATAGAGTTGATGAAACAGTTAGATTATGCCATTTGATCTTATAGCATGTTTAGATCCAGATGATTTTTGCATTGGTCAATTTCTGAATTCCTTTTCAGTACTAACCATCTTTTGGAAAAGAAGTGTTAAATTATGGTTGTAGAATTGTGTGCCTAATACCTTTAGTGACTCTCTTTATGGTGTTTGTTTTGTTAGGGTTCTAGAAAACTTGCCATTATATGATATCTTGAACGAATTCCAAAAGGGTCACAGTCACATGGCTGTAGTTGTAAGACATTGTACGAAGATATCGACCCCTCCTCCTGGCCAGACAACCTTAGAAAGTATGTTCCTTGTTCCAACAGCTTTCCTACATATCTGGACCGATGTCACACTTATAATTTGCTACTTTTTAATTTTCTGGCAGATTCAGTAAAGGATGTGAAAATTGACATTGATGGCGAAAAGCCTACTTCAGATAAGACCACAAAAACTGTGAGACCACTCCAAAAGTGGAAGAGTTTTCCAAACAATGGAAACAATTCCTTCAAGGGAAATAGAAGCATGTACTCGGACATTCTGGAAATAGATGGAAATCCACTGCCAACGCTCCCTGAAGAAGAGGAGGCAATAGGAATTATAACCATGGAAGATGTCATTGAAGAACTGCTCCAGGTGACATAAGAATATATTCATCTTAAAATCTTTTTAAATGTCAGTAAGATTCAAGCTCACCCACTCATTGTACTTATTTCATTTAATTTGATCCTTGCAGGAAGAGATATTTGATGAAACAGATCATCATGTTGACGATTCATGATATTTGCTGCAGATAGTTGGTGTTTTGTTATAATTTATATAAAATCTTGTAGGTCGGAGTATTTAGGCCTTCCTCTTACTTAGATATAGTTTTGGTTCGATACATGTTAACATTTGTAGTTGGAAACTTGGAATTCTGAACGGAACTTCACGGCCCTCAAAAGCCAGAGGAAATTCTTGTGTTATCCGGGAAATAGAATACTACTACTGGAAATGAGTCGTGTAAATATTTTATGAGGCTATGAGCTACCTATGCTGCTGAAGAAAATGAGTCTGTAATTTTCTTGCAATCTTTATATACTGGAGAGGCGTTGAAAATGCACCGGGGAATTGAAATCTTATTCTGACTTTTGCTTGAACTGGTGACTTTCAAGCTAATTGAGAATTTGAAATAGAACATAACTTTTGAATCTAACTTAAATTTCAAGCTTTGAAATTCCTAAGGTGAACAATGGACAAATTCCAGTCAATTACTATATATACAGATTACGAACAAACAAAATGCACTCTATCCAGAAATTGTTCAGGCCTACCCTTTTTCTAATATTCCAAGCTCTTTCAATGAGTACGCCATTCTCGGATTTTTTGTGGTCTTTTGCAATTGCTCTTTACCAAATGGATTTCTGTATCTGGAACTATAATTTATTAATCATATTAAGAATATGATATCAGCTCGACGTTGATAATCCTTGTTAAGATTTTGTGTATATTAAAATATTAAAACGATCGATATAAATATTAATTACTAATATTATACTTACATATATTCAATGTACATTCATAGTACTAACATGAATTATAGCTAAGATTATGATTGATAAATTGGTGGCTTTGCTAAATATATATCAGTGTATTTTAAAATATTTAAAATTTAATCGAGTTGTTAAAATTGTAATAACTACGCGAACAAGAAGTACAATTATATATGATATCCGGACTATATATGGATTGATAGACGTGTCTTAAACATGGATTAAATTTGAAGATATGATTTGCCATTGTAATACTATAATTACAACTCGTATATCTATCCGCCAATGTTTACGCATAAGAAGATTTCTGTGATCTTATTCATTCAAAGTTGCTCTTTTCTTCTGTAAGTTGTATTCTCTTATGTCTTACTTGTAAAACTATGGTTGCTTTTTTTGCTTGATTTTGATCACAATTCTAAGCATACAGTCAATGTCGACGTACAACTTTTCAACCAATATATCCCTCAATTCCAAAACGCTTCTCCGATAATCGATTGCAACTGATCGAAACCGACGCTCGCTCGGATTTAGGGGTAAAAATGCATGCTACATGCTAATTGAATATATATATATATATATATAGCATGAAACACAATTAGTTGTGAGTTGTGACACCATGTATGTTAGTTGAGCTTGAATTTCAGCCGTTTTGGGTGATATGGATGGAAGTAATTCTTTTCGAATCGAGATCGTTGGTTTTGTTCCATCAGTTTATGAGGTGAATGTCATTGATCTTACTTAATATGTGTTGTTTTCTAATGGTTTGTATTGTTGGCATATTCCGGCGGAGTGTACTCTAAGCACACGCAGTAAAATTTTAAAATTTTTTTTGACCAACATGATAACAATAATTTAACGTGCTTGAATAAACTGAAATCTTACTTTGATAGCAATTCCAGTTCGTAGTTGTCAGCGTGTAACACGGGGTTAGCAAAGTTAGCTTCGAGATCCTCTTCAAGTAAATTCCAATTCTCGTGCGAATTCAGACTGTTTGTTTCTCCTCAAACCTCGGTATCTACAGGAGTTTCTTTTACCAAGAAGAACGCTATGATATTCTTGCTTTTGGATGTTGAGAAGTATTTTTAGAAGAATCAATCAAATTATTCTTCATTGTTTTTGTTTCTTGTAGACTATTTTGTTTCCTCAAAAAACAAATCTTCTGTTGTGTATTTTCTCCTAGATAATAATACACTGTTCTTCTATCCCTTTTTACTGCAGAGCTCAATGGGGAAAAATAAAATTGAAGAAGTAAAAAGGAATTGATGATTGAGTGATGATGGCATGATGGGGATGTCAAAATGTCCCCATCACTTTCATAACGGGCGCGTGCAATGCACGCGCCAGATAGCCACATGCTGGGCCCGGCCCATCATCTTCCTCCCTTCTTGCTTCATTTTTTGGCTCAATTTATATAGTCCAAGCCCAGCTTATAAATTGGACTATAGTTCCAAATTAGTTCAACTATAACATTTCATTCGAGAGAATACCCTTTGCACTTAGGGCTGACTTAGTACCATAAAGCAATACAGGTGAACATGTAAAGTACACTAGGCACTTGGAAAACCTTATCGAAAGAACTAGGACTTCGGAATAAGAGTGGCAATACCACGGGAAAGCGGCACAGATAGCGTATAAAACACAAGATTCTACAAAGTCTTAAGAGGTTTCCACCTACTAAAGAATCACAGAAGTGTGCAAAGGTAGGCTAATGTATGGGAATGAGGAAGAAAAAGCATGTCGTAAGACCTACTACGCAAGTTGGTCCTTGTAATCCGGGAGTTCTCTTAGGAGGTAGTTGTAGTAGGAGTTTTCCATAGGATCAAATAAGACGTCATTGCTAATAGAAGGAAGGGACGTAATACATAGAAATAGAAAGGGCCCTTTTCTAAAAGGCTATTGCGTAGAGGTAGTAGAGTACATAGACCAGAGTACTGTTTGTAAAGAAGCATTATTTAAGTATGTGTTGCTCTTCCCGGGGGAAAATACAAGCATATACCACAAAAGAAAACGTTTCCTTCCTAGTGTTAGAGTTTGAAGTACAGTTTTGTAGCAAGCCCATGGCTTAGGGAACGACATGATGGTAGGTGTAGAGCGACCAAAAAGAAGAAGCGACTCCATCCGGGAAAAGCAAGCAGCATGGAGAGCATACCTAAAGTCTGTCCTGAGCAAAAGCAGGAAGAAGCTCCTTGAAGATAAGTATAGAGAAGTTCGTATATCACACAGTGCAAAAGCAAACAAAATATAAGGCAATAAGAATGTACCTTAGTAGTAGTCACAAGCTTTCATTAGGCCTGGCTAGCTAGTCTCTTTTTGTTGTAGTTCGGTTCTTTCGACAAGTCCCTATCAACACCGTAGGGCAATGGGTTACTACCCATGGGTAGTGCCGAAGGCTACCGTCATCAGGGTGAAAACATTAGGTTGAAAAAAACATGGCATGCCGACAACCGTTTGTTTTTGAAACCCATTCTCCTGGCTATCCTCGGTAAGTCAAGGAAAGACCCTTTTGCTTCACTCCCTAAGAATTAGAGGCTGCGTGTAGAAAACAAGAATTCTAACACACCAAGGAAGTCTCTCCATAAGTCTACCATTCTAGTACCCTATCTGAAAGTATAGCACACAGTCAAAGATCTAGTAACTAGGAAACACAACATTGTGTTAATTCAGTGGAAGCCCCACCAAGGGAAAGGGGTGAGTTGCTTAAGATATTCTATAACACGTACGGAATTTACCAAAATTAGAGAAAATTATTAGTATTCTTCCCCTACACTTATTTTTTTATTAAATTAATTAGTTTAAAAGCTACCTTAACAAACACGAGACTTCCTTATACTTGTAAGTTACGTGTCTTAGAAAGTATATATCCTGAATAAAGTACTAAAGATCAATATGTACTCTAGCAAAATAAGTTTATGAGTACTTAGAAAAAAGAATGCCTAGGATTATCTTTGAGAAGAACTTTGCGACCCTTGGCAAGTCGAGTCTATCTGGAGAATGGTGCGTTGGCTTTCAATATCAGCAAGCAAAGGTTCGATTCCTGCGTTATTAGTATAGTAAAAACTAGTAGTGTACTCCCTTAGTGAAAGCGGAGCCAATATGAACGCGAAGCAGTCATCAAGGAAGCAACTCTTACTTACCGCATACTACTCCATTAGAGAGCATTAGAAAAGAAGTTTCCTATACCTACTCAACTACTAGCCCGTAGAAAATAGTACCTTAGTTGGGGTAATAACCTTTTCTAAGCATTACAAAATTATTCCATAATACTTTCTTACGAATCTAAAATAAAGTAAAAAGTATTTGTAGTACAACTTAGAATCCATTCCACCTAGGATCAATTATACTAAACTAAAAATAAACTAGAGTACGTGTTTTATATAGTCTATCTAATTTTTTAAAAAACTAACAGACTATATTTATATTAAGCGTATCCCCTTTCATACATTACTATTATATGAGAAGTCACTTAGACAGAAAAGTTATAGGGTATATAGTATAGATTACTGGAAGGCTGCGTTATAAGTAATAAAAGGACTGAACCGTGGTAGTACTTAAAAATTTGTAGAAAACAATACTAGGGAAGAAAGGAGACAAGTACATCTATTATACCAGATATACTAGGCGCATCTTATTGTGATTGCCTTATTCATTTTCCATACTCCATACATAGTGCTATATATTATACCATACAAGTTGAAAGAAGCTAATAAAGTCTAGAATAATTTAGTAAGCAAGAAATCCAATACCAACGTGTAAGTTATTTAGGATACGTACTGAAAACCATGGGTTTTTCCTTCTAGGACTAAGCATACAGGCCCTCCATCTCTCTAAGAATTAATAAAGTAGTAAGCCTAGATAAAAATACTCTAATATCTAATAAATGTAAATGGATTCATTCTATAATCTCTAGAATCTATTATAGTATATTATAGTAGCTATAATAGCTAAGGATTATTAAGGAAGACACTAGATTCAGTATATACTCTCAACAAGGCTTTTTTCATTGTTAGCTTTTACGTGCGTGCAAATCTTAGGGTTTGGTTAATAAAATAGAATAATATGTAAGAGTAGAACTTACTTACTACTATAACTACAAAAATCAAGGGCTAAGCAGTAATATAGTATAAATATAGTGTTTTACAATATTTTTATTTAGGTATTCTCTCTAAGCTATACAGGAAATTGGTTATGTCCTAGAACTGGTGTTAAATAATCTTAGTGACGCGCTTAGCTCCTAAAGTTGTAGAGAACTTACTTAAATTGATTAGTTATATAGATATAGTAAAGAACTCCTTCTCTTCCTTACAGCTTATACCTTACATACCTTGCGAGTTTTTTTGTACTACATTGGCTGCTATTCTCTTGGATTTTTCTATTCACTTAGTTATATATATATATTGATATAACACTTACTTTTGATTTCTTAAGAAATTATTTTTCTAATTTTATTACCAATTCAAGTCTTTATGCCAAAGTCGACTAAGTGTTTTTGATAAGAGCAAGGCAGCATAGGACTAGGACCGGTAGTCAAAGTCAATGTATAATTTATAATAGAGTGTAGATATTGAAATAAATAGAACAAGATCTATAGTATTCGTTAAGAATCCCCTAAGCAAGCGTCTATTGACATAGTATTGACATAGAATATAAAATAATTATAGTATCATGTATTTATACTAAGTTATATGCGTGCGTACATATAGTTTTATAAAATACTTCTCATGTATGCTTTATAATATAATATAATAATGTGTCGGAGTTTCTCTTATATTTTATTATAGTATATTAGTCTGGAAGCTAGTCCTATCCTATCAATAGTAAGAATTAAAATATACATAGTTATATAGAATAAAGTAGTGTTCTTATCAAATATAGTACTAGCCCAAAATTACACTTTAAGTTTAGTATAAGTAACAGTTTTTATAATGAGGTATAAATATAATAAATAAACCATACCCCTTTTCTATTATGTTTCTTTTTTGTTTAGTACTATTATATTTATATATAAACCTTGTAATGAGAATTATATTTTCTTGTTTTATTCCTATCTATCCTTTTGAAGACCACCTAGTAACATAGCTAATACTTTTTTCGTTAGAGCCACATGTTTTAATTTCCAGTATAATATATTTTTCCGTAACATCTCCTATAGAATATGGCGATTTGGCATTATATTATAAACACGTACTCTTTTTTTGAATAGACACTTACAAATTAGAAGAGTATTGCATACATTATAATAAGGAAAGAAGTTCAATCTTAGAGAACATTACATTATTCATATACTATAGAGATACCGCACGCAATCATTCACTTCTAAATAGATATATTTATTTTACTACTACCTACTATTACTATGATATAATTAATTTATATACTTATGTCATTTGTACGCTTAAGGATGTATTTGCTTCTAACAGTTAGTTAATAACAGTGTACTTAGTTTTTATGTTTGTCTTTAAAGCTTTACCTTAAAAATTACTAATAAGACTATAATAATTACTTTGGAAATTAGTGATTTAGTATTCTTGTATAAAGAACAATATACTAAGTTATGGAATATATTAGGGTGTCTGTCTTTGTATTGAACTAATATAATTGTATATTTTCTAAGTAAAATAAGAAAACGAAGACTCTGTAGTAGTTTGTATAAGCTTTTGTTCTAATATAATTTGTGTAATGCTTGCTTGTGAATAATAGCTTCCTCTCTAACTTACTAACTTGCTTCTAGAATTCTATTTTTTTCATTTCCATTAAATTAATTTTTACTCTCCTTATACTTATAGTAGTATCTTATAGTAAATAAATAAAGCTATACTGCTATAATATAATTTTGTAACCTAAGTAGCCTTCTATATCTAGAGTTATACCTACCCTATATTAAGAAAAGAAAACTGCGGGTAGAGTATTACAAGATTTAAGTAACTTTGTTCCCTTTAGAAATAACTAAATGAGAACAAGTATAATTAAAAGAGTAATCTCTTCGTGTATACTAATCCAATAGAAATATAAAAGGTGTTCTTCTAACACCAATTTTATAAAGAGTACTAAACAAGTCTATGTATACTTTATAACTTATAACACAATTAAGGCGAAGTTCTGCCAATACCCTGGTTCGAAGGGACTCTTTATAACAAGACATCCTTTAACAATACAAAATTCTATAAGAACTTATACTAGGTAAGATAATAATTTACTTTTATTTTAGGCTTCTTACTTAATTATTTATCAGAGTAATACCACTAATTTATAAATTTATATACTAAAAAAAAGAATCTAAAGCATGTTTCCTTATTCTCTCTTACTTACGGCCTTTCTTCTAGGTTTTACTTAAGCTATGCTATTATGCAATGTTTTTTTTAAGAGAAATTACTACAATATGTAGGAAGAGTATAGTGCTTTATATAAGTTATAGTACAAAAAAGCATACTTCCTAAGTGATTCCTTCGTGTGTGTAGTAGACGCTTACAATTTTAATTAGAACTTTAGAAAATACCCTAGTATATAGATATAGAACTAAATATAAATAAGGGGGGGAGTGTTAGTTTAGATTATAAGACAAATAGGAGGAAATGACTAAGCATAAAATATGACTAAGAAGATGTGATGGGTTGGATCTTTCATTTCAGGCTCTGTTTTTACTAAGTAAAATACTTACTAAACTAAGGCATGATTTCCTCTAGACCTTGTTTGTACTAAGTCTAGATAGTTCTACTAAACGAAATCCTGTTATTATTTATATACTACAGTAAGTAACAAGTTTTTCTTACATAAATTCATATATTGTTTTTTGGTATTTCCTAAGCATAACGCTAGAAGTATGTTAGTAATCAATCGTCAAGTAATGTACTTTTGCCTTAACGTATGCAACGGTCTTCCTACTTGTTCTAAAAAGGGGGTCTGTGATAATTCCTCATAAAACGTGTCTTAAGTCCTTGTTGCTGATTTTTTGTAATTTGATTAAACACGGTTTCTTTTTCTTATATAATATTATCTCTTAGAGACTTCTTACATTTATTTAATAAATCAAATCACTTTTACAAAAAGTTATGCACAGAGTATTTAACGTGAACAATATAAATATTTAGTATATTATTAGTATATTCAAGGGATTTGGCGTCGAATTAGCTAACAACTCATGATTAAGTACTACATTTAAAAGGTAACGCTTGGTATATAATTTTATAGAGCTTTATTAAAAAGCTAGAGAAGTATATTTTGGATTATTACTTTATTCATTCTACTTTTTATTCTACTTAGAGAACTAAACTTGGTAGATAAGTATAGGCTAAGCTCCCTTCCTAAGTTGTTACTTACTTAGCGAAGTTATACAGATTTTACTAGGTCCTATAGTCCTACTAGAAATATGTACAAATTGTAATATTTGGTACTCGAGTTATATTAGCAGGTACGTCAGTATATTTAAATAAGTGAGAATAGTAGGATCAGGTATGTTTCTAAGAAATAAACGTACTTCTCTACTAAACAAGACTAAAGAGAGATGTTAGGCACAACGCAAAACTTGTTGATTACTTGGCGAGTATATACTCTGTATAGGTTAAACTATAGACGGTAAATAACAATGCTCATGCCGTCTAAAAAATATAAATGAATCTTCTTAGTAATCTAATAATTATGTAGTATCATAAGGCTTTGTCTGGTAAAACTTGAAATGATTCCCTCTTATCTTAGTTAGTATAATTATGTCGTGCATTCTACAAAAAAAAGTAGTGTAAACCAAAGCTTCGTATCTATTTATTATATACATTAGTTAATTACTAGTAAGTTTCCTAAGAGGGATACTGTTTGTTTTATA
>JAYMSP010007233.1:0-10271 GCA_036897095.1 Plantago elongata
TGCCTTTTTCACATCACAAACCTGTCAAAACAAGGGCAAGATAAAAATGCTCTCCCTTAACAAAGTAGATTATAGCATAGTTCGAGACAAAACATAAAATTTATAATCCTAAGGTTATTACAGACCAAAGTACCACCGGAAACACACTCCATGTTCAATAGTTCAAAATAAACAAAAAGAGAAAACTAAGTAGGGTGTACTCAGTTCACTCTAGGCAACTTGTTCCTCATCATGATATGCTTGTTCTTCAGTTTGCTCTCCTTCCTGTTCTTCTCCCGGCACTTGTTCATTTACTTCCCCTTGATGTCTTGAAAGCAAAGACTCCACGGTCGCCCTCATCAACCGAAGACCCTCAATCTGCTGATCAATGCTAGCAAGTTGAGCATGTAGAACCTCCCTAGGAATCTTCACACAGCCAGTATCATCCATAGTGCTAGCAGCCGCATCGAACCAAGGAAGATCACATCTATGAGAGCCACCGATAAACCCTGGATGAACCCTTACCTGCCCAATCTCCACCAATTCCTCACTCTTTTTGGGGACAAATCCCTGAGACATCAGAATCTTGAAGATCAGTGAAGGGTGAGGGAGTATAGTGGAGTTATCTTTACCCAACACATTTTCCATGTGCACAAATACCCGATGCCCGAAGTCAAAAGGAATGCCCATCTTCAGCCGATAGAAAAGCGTGGCAATTTCCCAAGTGACAATGACCACATTTGTTGTGGGGAGCCAGTTGTAGCAGCTAGGTGATAGAGCACCACACTAAGAGATGTTAGTCGAGAAAGGGGTGGCTTAGCTCTAGGTAACCAGTGTGTCATCTTACCCCCAGTAAGTTCCTTCAGCACCGCATCTTTGTTGATGTGTGTATTCGATATACCCTCAGCAGACATGTTCAAGACACGAATGATAACGAAAGGCGTAACAGTGTAGAACTTTTTCCTAAGGTACACCTTGCTAAAATTATCATCAGAATACTGGTCACTCATGTTGCAGTAAAACTCCCGAACAACATCCGAAACAAACGGCTCAAGTGATAACACATCAGGGAGCAAATTCCTAGCCTCGAGAAGGTGATAGATCCTATGTGTCTTAAACTCCGAGATACACAAACATTTTTTGGGAAACACATTCTTGTCCTCAAACTGGTAAAACGACTCACGCATATCTTTAGTGTAAAATTTATCATCATAAGCGCGAGAGAAGGTCAAAGGAGCATTACCAGATGGATGTGTGGAAGGGGGTGTAGTGATGATACCCTTATCCTTTGCTCTAGTAGAGTGAGTGACAGGAGTTGTGGAAGTGCCTGGTATAGCCGCTGCATTGAGTTTCCCAAGAACCTTGTGTCTCGACCTGGTTCGGATGAAGCGGAGAGGAGTTTCATCGGTATCAACCTCATCAAGATTGACAACCTCAGTAGGGGATGGATCATTTGCAGGAACCACAGGTGAGGTGAAGTTGCTGGGTTAGTGGGAAAGTGGAGAAGTGGGAAGAGTGCAATTGACTACTTGGTGTGTGACCAAAACATCCTAATAATAGTCATTTGCATACTCCGAACACCCAGAAAAAATATTTTCGAAAAAAAAATTAGGTGAAACAATTTTTAATGGAACAAAAGAAATTTCAGAAAAGAAGTTTGCAAAAAAATAATTTATTTTCATTGTAAACAATGGCAAAACAAAGAGCAGACATAAGGGAAAAATACACAATGGAAATATGTCAAGACTTAAGTGATAATCCTATGTCATGGTACAACTAGACTTCAAAAAGGTACTCAAACTTAGAACTTACCCATTGAAGTAATCCCAAAGCTCTGTATTCAACACTCACCACCCCACACATAACCCATGTAAATGCAAACCGACTGGTCAATCAGAAGTCAGTGAAAATCAAAACCATGTATCGGGTGTAGTGGCTACACTCACTCCTAAACAGTTCACTAAAAAAACAAGCAATGACTCCATCATATCTCCATAGATAGAAACATAGAAAAGGCATAGAGGGACATAAGTAACATTGTATGCAGTTGTGCTAAGGAGGAATGTGTCACGAAAACTCAATTAGCAATCGAGCACTTTTTATTTTCCTAACCTTGTCAGCAAGAAAAAAATAGCGCAAAGGTTGTTGATGTAAGCAAATCATGTTTGTATGTTGAAAAGGACACAGATTGAATGGAGGCAACCGGAGCTCCAACCAACCCAAAAGTATCACTAGTCATTAGCTCAGTGAACCGGGTGTGCAGATAGGACTGAATGTAGGCAGCTTGAACCCCATACACCCCAATATCCTAATGCATACACATTTGCCAGCTCACCTTTATAGAGACCACCTCAAGCACACCAATCGTACCGAATGCTGGCAAACGGAGCCCCAAGCACCTCAGCACAACTGATGATTGTGTTTAGTGATCCCGAACAACCACAAAAGAACAAAAAATAAAAGAAATGGAAGGTTTTATTAGACTCAAAAGCAATCAAGGTCTATTGGACCCACAACCTCCCAGGGTGTATTGCATACACTAGAAGAAGTATTTTTATGAATTTTTGTGAAAGGAGATAAGTAAAGTCACAGAGAGATCAGTTGTGAAAGATCAAGAGTACATACAGCCAAACACGTACATGTCAAGTGAGACACAAATACATCAAGATCAAACAGAAACAAAAGACATACAAGAATCATACAGGGTGTACACCACAGTCAATACAAGTGTGGTCTGGTGGTGTTACGGACACACCCAAGGGTTGGATTTTCTTATAGAGCGCTCATCCCGAGGGATTTACGCATACTGTAAAACCTCTCGGCATCTAAGGGTTTGGTGAATATATCAGCTAGTTGATGCGTGGTTTCAATATGTTGTATATCAATCAGCTTTGAGTCTACCAAATCCCGAAGGAAGTGATGACGGATGTCAATATGCTTGGTTCTCGGATGTTGTACTAGGTTTTTGGATATGTTAAGGGCACTCAAATTATCACAAAACATAAGCAAGGTATTGCATTTTAGACCATAATCATGCAACATATGTTTTAACCATACAAGTTGGGTGACACAACTACCAGCAGCTATATACTCGGATTCGGCAGTGGATAGAGACACACAGTTCTGTTTCTTACTATACCATGACACCAAGTTATTACCTAAGTAAAAATATCCCCCACTGGTGGATTTTCAATCATCTAAGTCTCCTGCCCAGTTAGAGTCACTAAATCCTACGAAGTTTGAATTGGTGTCCCGAGTATACCATATGCCGAAATTAGGAGTTTCAGATACATACCTGAGTATTCTTTTGACTGCAACCAGGTGAGAGGTTCGATGGTTGGCTTGGTATCTGGCACACACACACACATGGCATACATGATATCAAGGCGGGTGGTAGATAGATATAGTAAATTGCCAATCATTAACCTGTAGAGGGTGACGTCACACACTCTTCTTCATCGTCTTTAGATATTTTGATACTGGAGGACATAGGAATCTTGTTGGGTTTTGCTAAATTCAATCCAAACCTTTCCACTAGATTCCGTGCATATTTTTCATGTGACAGGAACATACCATTGTCCTTTTGCTTAACTTGTAGACCTAAGAAGAATGAAAGCTCTCCAATCATGCTCATCTCAAAGGTACATGTCATGTTAGTAGCAAATTTATCTAGAAGAGATTTGTTAGTAGAGCCAAAAACAATGTCATAAACATAAATCTAGGCAACAGACACATCCTTCTGTCCTTTGAGTATAAACATAGTCCTATCCCCTTAACCACGCAAGAATCCCAATTGTAAGAGAAACTCTGAAAGTCTATCATACCATTCCCTAGGAGCTTGTTTTAGACCATAAAGAGCTTTGTCCAGTTTGTACACATACTATGGGTGGAAGGGATCAACAAATCCTTTGGGTTGTTCTACAAAAACCTCTTTATCAATGAAACCATTTAAAAATGCAGCATTAACATCCATTTGATATATAGTAATATGTAGGTGACATGCAATGGCAAAAATAAGTCTAATAGATTCAAGCCTAGCAACATGAGCAAAAGTCGCATCAAAATCAACTTCTTCAACCTGAGTAAAACCTTAAGCAAATAGATGTGCTTTGTTCCAAACAATGACACCATTCTCATCACTTTTGTTCTTAAAGATCCACTTGGTACCAATAACATTGATTCTAGGTGGACGGGGAACAAGAGTCCAAACTTTGTTTGTAGTGAATTGTAATAGTTCTTCTTGCATGGCATTGATCCAATGAATTTGTTTTAGAGCTTGAGTCACATTCTTAGGTTCTATATTAGACACAAAACAAGTAGTCGGTACCTGGGCACACATAGTATCGGTACATATGTGTGAACTTACCATCTTTTTGTAGTCAACTCATGGTTTGTTCCAAGTTTTGACTCCAGAAGACGGTTCACCAATGACTTGAGTGGATGGATGGTCATTGCAGATTCTGCATGGAGGATCATGCTGAGCATTGTCTCACGTAAGATGTTCTTCCTGTTCAGGTTCTCCTCTTAGTAATGTAGGGGGTGTATCGACCATACCAGGGACTGAGTTGAGTACTTCAGCTTCTCCTGTGTCTATCTCTAGAACTGTATTTGTTTGATCATCTATAGGAGCTTCCTGGACAAGATTATCAGTAGGTGGAGGTGCAGTATCATCTTCCGGTGGTTGATTCTGATCTGGAGATATCAACTGGGTAGGCAGTTCCTTGGAGGGTGTACCCAATACACCAAAGTTGTCTACCTATTTTTCAGCAGTACTAGAAAAATCATCAAATACCACACTGACTGACTCCAACATTATTCTACGTATAGGATTAAAGATCATATATGCATGATTGTTATTGGAGTAGCCTACAAAAATTTCTTTGTCGCTTTTTGAATCAAACTTCCCTAGCTTATCTCTATCATTGAGAATGTAGCAAGTACACCCAAAAACACGAAGATGTGCAAGGTTAGGTTTTTATCATTCAGAATTTCATAAGGAGTTTTTGTTGTTCCACCTCTCAGGTATGCCCTGTTTATTAGATAACATGTAGTGTTTAAAGCTTCAGTCCAAAGACGTTTTGGTACATTCATAGAATTTAGCATAACTCTAGCCATCTCTTGAAGTGTCCTATTTTTCCTCTCAGCTATCCCATTTTGTTAGGGAGTTTTAGGGGAGGAGTATTCATGAAAAATACCATGTTCATCACAAAAATAAGAAAAAGATTGATTCTCAAATTCTTTACCAGGATCAGATCTAGTGCGAAGAACAAATGGTCTATAAGAGTTAAGAAATCTAGCATGCAGTGTCTTGAATAAGCCAAACGTTTCAGATTATTCTTTTAAGAAATTTATCCAAGTATAACGAGAAAAATCATCAACAATCACATATGCGTACCTTTTACCTTCAAAACTATCAACCTCGACCGGACCCATAAGATCCATGTGGAGGAGTTGGAAGCACTTACTTGTACCAACATGTTGACCATCAGTGAGAACCGGGCTGTGAAGGGCTTTGGTCTGCTTGCCCTTGAGACAATCTTCACAGACAATCTTTCCTGGATTATTTAGCTTTGGAATTCCTCTAACAACTTCAGTCTTGACAAGTTTCTCTAAGTTCCTGTAATTTACATGACCAAGTCTTTTGTGCCAAAGTATAGAGTCATGAAGTTTAACTTGATTGCACTGTTCTTGGTGATCCACAAGGTAGCAATTATCCTTCGATTGTGTACCTGTCATAACATACCTATTTCCAGAATCGAAAACTTCACAAGTTTTCTTGCTAAATAAGACCATAAGATCATCATCACAAAGTTGACTAATACTAATTAGATTAGCCATTAGTCCTACTACCAACAGAACTCCCTTAAGAGGAGGTAGTCCACTTATGTCTAAAGCACCTCTACCAATAATTTTTCCATTTGTCCCACCACCATAGGTAACAGTGCCTGAGGCTAGTTTAAAAAAATTCTTCAAATTTGATGTAGTGCCAGTCATGTGACGGGAACATCCACTATTAAAGTACCAATCACCTGTAGTGTTAGCTTTAACAACAGTGAAAACAACATTGTTCATGATTTTATTCTTGATCATCCAGCCCTGTTGTTTGTCCTTCTTTTTGGAAGTTCTGGAGACAGGTATATTGACTTCACTTTGCTTTGATGAAGCAGGTGTAGTCAGTATACTGTCTTGACTTCCTTTGCTGGCAGAGGGTGTTTTGAACACACCTTCTTTCTGACCAATTATTTGCATGGTTAGTGAAGTACTATTTACTCTAGAAGAGCTACTAGTGCATTCAGGACGAGTAGAGTCTGAACTCATATCGTCAGTATTCGGTACCTGCTCAGTGTTTCCTTTCCTTTTAGCTAATTTCAGACAATAAGGTTTAATGTGACCTGTTTTATGACAATGATTGCACACAATTTTATTTTTTAAATTTCTCATCATCACAGTCAGAATTCTTAGCTTTCACAAATGTAGAACCAAGAGCAAAAAATAGAAGCAGTCTTATTAGCAGGTTTAAAGTATCCAAGGCCAGTGGTACCATCATTAGCTATAGGCAAGATTTCATCAAGTTTATAGGATCCAGAATTTAATTTGGCAAAAGCAAGATCAACTTTGTCTAACCTGGATTGTACCTTTTCGAGTTCACTCTCTTTTTGAGTGAGAGTAACGTCAAGTCGGTTGATGGTGTCTCGAAGATTCTGGTTTTCTTCTTTGAGGTACTCCTCTCTTTTCAGGACTTTCTTCCATTCAACTAGCACGTCTCTGTAGATGTTTTTGATTTCATCCAAGATTTCCTTATCATGTGCATCATCTATGTCAGGGAAGTCACCTATGTCACAATCAGTTTTGCCTGACAAGCACCGAACATCAGAATTATCCGAGTCTTGAACGTCATCGTAGGTGTTATCAGTATACTCAGAGTCAGAAAATTCTGCAAAGAATTGTTCCTGAGTGTCCTCAGTGTCGTCAGTACACCAATCTTGATATGCTTCTTCCATGTGCACAAAGGAGTGCAGTGCAAATGTCTCTTGTTCATTTTCTTCAGTGAAAGTCTCTTCTTTAGTACCTGTATCACTAGACACAATCTCAATAGGCATTGTTCCTCTTTCTAAGGGTGTTAGCACATTCACTCGCAAAGTGACCATACCCTTCACATGCAAAGCACTTTCTCTTAATGAGTTTCTCAGCTTCTTCAACAGTTGGTTATCTCTAGGTCTGTTTGACAAAAGATTTAGAGGGATTGCTGTTCGAACTACTTTTGAACTTATCTTTTAGGCTACTATTTTAAAAACGTTTAAGAACAGTGTTTAAAAGCATATTATCAATGTCTTCCTCAGTATCAGGTTCATTATCAACAGAGGTAGTTTGAAGTACTATGCCGGACTCACTTTTATCCTTATTCGTTTTAAGATCGGGAGGGGGTTTTCCATGGACATCTCATAATTTAATAAAATATTCATTAAAGCTTGAAAATCCATAGTAGCCAAGTTATAAGCAGTTTGAATAGCAATCCTCTTCATCTCGTATCTCCTAGAAATACTACGAATAGCCTTATAAACCAGTTGTTTATTTGAGATACGTTCACCTAGTATTTGACTCAAATTGGATATATCCATTAATTTCTCAAAATACTCAGTGATGTTATCATCATCTCCCATTCTAAGATTCTCAAATTTGCTAGCTAACATCTGATATTTAGACTCCTTAACACTATCATCACCTTCACAATGGTTTTATAATATCCCATGCACTCTTAGCAGCAGCACATGTTTGAATAAGCTTAAACATATACTGGTTAACATGAGCAAATATAGAATTTAGAGCTTTTTCATGAAGAGTAAATTCAGTTACCTCGTTGGTCGTGTATTCAGACTCGGGCTTGGGTATCAAATCCTTGTCACCATCAGGAGTCCGCTAAGGTAACTCATACCCTTCAATGAGAGATCTCCAAGTGCGGATATCCATTGACTTGATGTAAGTTCTCATCCGTAGCTTCCAGTAACCATAGTAGGAACCATCCAGGACGGGCAGTTTGTTGGCAAGGTTGGTGGTATCCTCTCTGAAAGTATCAAAATCCAAACATCGGTATGGAGGCGTTTGGCTCTGCTGCCAATTGAAATAGTATGAGGACCGGGATTTAATACTTTGACAAATACCGCAACTCAACTATGTGTACTGCCTATACTCTTCTGTTGTAGACAGTGAAGAGTATATTCAATACACCCTAAGGCTTCGACATAAACTATATAACAGACAGCGGAAATAAACTGGAACATGATATAAGTTTCTAGCAAGTTATCTATATCGATAACCCACCAAGCCTCAAAGCGAAAGTATCCACTATATGAATGAACATATAATGAATATAAATTACTACTCTAGCTCTATTCTAGGAATACAACTAGATGAAAAAACAACCAAGTAGATGTAATGAATGAACCGTACTAATCTAGCTCTTTATATCTTGACTAATCACTAGATAAAACTTGGAAAAGAGTTGATGACAAAAATACGTGCAACAACTATGCTATGGAAATTGGCTTGCTTGACACACGTAGTTTTGTCTTCAATGTAGATGCCCATTATATAGATGCTTGATGCCGACTTCTTAGTAATAGACTTCTACATTGATTTGTAGTGTGATTCATGTTGATCCTCGACTTCTGGGTTAATCTCTTGTTATCCGGTCGATATACAAAAGTCCTTGTCCTAGTAGCATACACTACAAGAATCTAGAGGATTAACGACGGATGGTACGTCCGTCGTTACGTAGCCATGAATCGCTACGTTATAACGACTGATGGTGGTATGTCACTATGCCTAACGACGGATGAACCAATATGTCGTCACACTACGACAGATACATTCATCCGTCATTAGTTTAACGACGGACAAAAAAGTCCGTCGTTATACTATTTGACCAAATCTTTAAGAAAAAAACAAAGCTAACGACGGATAAATTTATCCGTTGTTAGCCTGTTATGAGAAACGGGCAGTGGCTTTTCATCTTCATTTCCACCACTGCCCATTTCTTTCTCTTCGCCCCCAATTCCGAAACCCTCCCCCATTTTCGGCCAAACTCCGGTGAAACCGTCCCGATTCCGGCCAAGGTTGGTAACAAATCAAAGATCGTCAAAGGCTAAGGTCAATTCTTCCGTCAATTTCAAGTTTCAACCACTAATTTGCTCGGATTTGAGGTATTTTGGCTAAACCTTAATTATTCAAATTTGGGGAGAGTTGGAGTATGTAGTGGTCTATTTAGTTCATATTATGTATGAATACAGTGATGTGGAATTGATATGTATATGATGAAATTAGTACCTAAATTAGTTGAATTTGATATATTTGTATATGTTGTAGGAATGAAGATTATGTTTTGTTTAGTTTTATGAGGTATTTATTCGTTTGAAATTTGTGGGAATTATGTTAATTTAGACTAATCAGGTTGATTAATTGTATTTTTTTGGGAGTATACAAGATAGTTCAAATTTGAGTAATTGTATGTTTATGTTATTCATGTTAGGTTATCCGTCGTATAGTAGCTTTGAGACCGTTTGGTGATTATATGTGTAAAATATTTTGTATTTAAAATTTGTAGAACGATATAGGGAGAATTATACGTAATAAATTGGAATGTAGTTGAAATTTAGTAAGATCTAATAAACTTAGACGTGTCAGGTTAAAAATGAGTACCGGTCGGGAATGGATGTACCATCCTAAAGTAAATGGGAGAGTTCGATGTAGTTTTGTGAAAGGGGTAGAAGTTTTTGTTGAATTTGCAATATCACATCCGACATGTGTAAATGACGGGTTAATAATGTGCCCTTGCTCGTTGAAAACATGAGTCAACAAACAATTTTTGAATCCTCCGGCCGTAGTTGATCACTTGAAACAAAATGTGTTCATGGATGATTATGAAGTATGGGATCATCATGGCGAGGAACCAAGATATTCCCCACACTATTTACAGTGGAGGAAGAGACGGGGGTTGGGGTATACTATTGAAGTCCTGTGGCTTGATCTGTTGTAGTGGAAGTAGTGTGGATTGGAGCGATACAACTGACTCAGGAACGAAATCAGTAATTAGGAGCTAGCAGGATTCTATAAAAGACCAAAAAAACATGAGTTTCATGTATTTTTGAAAAATATTGAGTTATTTTAATGTAAAATGCATGTAGTTTTGTGTGTCATATCAGCGTTTCAATATGCATTTACGGATTAACTAATTATAATGTGAAATGCATTTAATAAAGTATTGGTGATAATTTAATACGTAAGTTAATTAATTA
>JAYMSP010007234.1:0-10270 GCA_036897095.1 Plantago elongata
GCATGGTGTCCGTTGACCAATTCCCTTCATATGTCAAGTGGCAAGGTATCGATCACTTTGTGGGACTTGAAGTATCTCGCAGGTCTGCCTATACTTGGTGCTCTATATGACGAGTGCAATACTAGTGCAACATAAATCACGGAATCTGACCCTGCAGGCGTTCCATACATCTCTTTATCGTGTCGGACCCTTTATCTAGCTTTCCACATGTTGTCAACCAGTTCGACTGGATGCTCCTGTTACTTTTGAAATGTGGGTGCGTTTCTAGTGCAGCAAACCGGTGAAGTATTTAGAGCCTCCTCTGCATGGGACGAAACTAGAAAAGGACTGTAAGACTAAAGAGAAAGAGGTGCTTCGTTCGACTCATAACACAAATGGTGACATTCCTCCTTACGGCGATTGGACTTCGGATGACAAATCTTTATTTACCAAGCTCAATGTCAGGGAAAGGGCTAAGACGGAGGTGTTTTTAGCTGCTTATCTTGCTTGTTGGTTGTGCGCTTTTGTCCTTCCGATCAAAGATGTTGGCTTGATACGTCCGAGTACTTTCAAGATAGCAGCTAAGATGACAAGCGGGACACCTGTAAGCTTGGCGATTCTTGTATTGACATCCATCTATAGAGGCCTTAACCAGATTGTTGATTCAAAATGTCCGTCTCAAACCGACTACCCATTCCCGGTTCATTTTGTCTATGGTTGGTTGGCATAATATTTTAGTACTCACCACTCGATTTATAAGCCATCTTTCAGTCCTATTATGGTTAAGTTTTCCGGAGAGACTAATGCAAAACGGTATTCCCCGGGTCAAGCTCGCAAGAAGGTTCATAGAGGGATCAAGATTTTCTGGAATTGTCATACTAATACAAATCCCACCTTGTATTCCTTCGTTGATAACACAAATTCTACAATTTCGGTGTGTGAGTTTTTTGCTAGTATTCGATCATCATACCTCACATTGTAAAATGGTAATCAATTCATCGTTGAGCCGTACTCTCCTCACCGATTTAGTCGTCGGCTTGGATCTCACCAGGATATCCCTAGACTTCACACTCAGATGAATCGAATTGTTAGCTTAATTAAAGGTTTACGCATGTGGAGAATTATCACTACAGGGGATACTAGATCGAAAGCGTTGTTCCCTCCCTCCTTTTCAGCTGTTGCGGTATTATCCGTGGAGGGCTACTTAAAGTGGTGGCATGATGCAGGTGGAAATTACCTTGAAAAGAATTTTGATCAGCTAATAGGTAAGGAGCCTCCACTTGGAAATCATGCCCCTTCCGATGCTCCTGCAAAAGCTAAACGTAAAAAGCCGACGGGTACAGGTCTAGTAATCTCAGTTTCCGATGTCTCTAAAGATATTCCGGCGAAGACTAAAGGAAAAGACTTGCTTGCTAGGAATTCATCGACTCCAGCTTCTACCTCGAAAACCTCCAAACATGTCCCGATGAAGGCTAACGACAAAGACTTGACTATTAGCAATTCAACGATTCCAGCCTCTACCTCTAATACATCTAAGCACGTCCCAGTGAAATCTAAATGTAAAGCCTTGATTATTAGGAGTGCATCAATTCTCGCCTCTAACAATACTTCAAAGGATGTTCAAGTGAAAGGTAAAGAATAACTACTTCTTATCTAGCTTTCTTTACGTTCTTTTACTTTTAACACCTATTCTCTTTTTTTTATAGGCACTAAGAAAGTTCTCTCCCCGAAGAAAGCGCGAGAAATTCCGATCGCCATTGGAAGAGACAGAAACAAGAGGATGCCCCTGATATGATGGAAAGCGAGGCTCTTCAAAGTGCTCAAGGTTCCTCAGATCTTCAAAGAGTAGTAATTGTTTTTAGGCAAAACTTCCATTTCTACTTTTTCTATTATTGTTTCCTTATCTCCTTCACATAACAATTAATGTTCCTTTTATAGTTGGAAAATACCATCCCACTTGCTTCTTATGAAAACACTAGAACACAGGAGGTAGAAGATTCAAGAACCATCACTAACGTGAAGACGCCGACTGAAACTACTATCATATCGGTTGATGATGAGGATGATTCGCCTCAATCTATTGCTTGCGATGGCGTCGTTCCTTATCAGCCTGCAACCTCGGTCTTCGTCGGTAGGAATGTTGTATCACACTGGGAGAAGCAATGCACAGACCTTCTGTGGGGGCAAATACAACGTAAAATAGCTGGAACTCCTTTAGAAGATGTCTTGAGTTTGAAGGAAGAGATGCACGTTGTATTAGCACCATTAAAGCCTTTCATGTCGGTTGACACTTCACATTTGCAGACTTTACTTGATTCTTTCTTTGAGAGGGCCACTCAGTTTGTTTCCGAAAAATCTAAGGTTGCTGACATGCCCTCAGAAGAGTTGCTTGCCCAACAAATTGCTTCATGCGGAGTTCGCCTTGAGGAAGCGAAAACTGTTACAACTCTTCCAATTATTGTATAATGTATTTTCAACCTAAATCTTTGTAATTTCAAATATCACTTTTCAAATTTACCAATTTTGTGAGGGGTTGAGAAAGACCTAAGGTCCAATAAACATTCATCTCTTGGGAGATTGGATCTTGATTAAACATTGTTACTATTCATCTACAAATCCGTTTAAATAGTACTATTACACCATTGTTATCCATTGGAGCTCAGACATTCAAAGTCATTGAGTAATTATGTATCGTTTCCAATTAATTACATCTTGTGTATGTTTATACTTTTATTTATCATATCTCTTGCCTATGACAACATAGTATGAGTAGTTAAACAACACTCACGGGTCGGTGGTGAATTCTTGAGCATGTTAGTATAGAGTTGTGAATGATTTCTAATTACTGTATGTTTGATGATTACTTGCGAATAGTTTATGATAGTTCAAAGTGTAACAACCGAACCACTAATGGGCCGAGTCCCGATCATTTGGAACGGCGCGATTACTTATTGGCAGCTTTCGAGGTGATATGTGTTGGCCCACTGTACCAACAAAAGTTGTTTTCCACGCACTTTGTAGTCACTCGTGTACGAATCGGAAAATTTCTCAGTTGGTCATCCATCATAGGCCAGAACAAGCATGTTTAACTCTGAAGTTTTCATAGGTGGATTCCCGAAAAGAAAAGTGCGCGCTTAACTTATGTTTGAGCCCCCAAAGTACTCCCCGTCCCATTTCAGACTGATTTTGAAATGTTCAAGTCAACATAATCAAACTTTGTGTTGGTCCAAATAACAACCAAGGGAAAAGACTCAAAAGATCTGTAATAGATTTGTCGGAGTTGTTTAACATATTCAAATCCCATCCGATTTGAATCTGGATATGCTAAACAACTCCTACCTTAAACAACTTTATCAATCGGAGCAGCTCTGGTGGAGCTTTAATACCAGTAATTTTTTTAAAATATTTTATTCATTAATTTGAGTTTGAAGTAAATTATAATTTATTATAAGTTAGTGATAAGTTTGCTATTTCGTAGTAAAGATTTTATAAGGTTGTGTTTTAAATTTAAACTTATTTATCTTTTGGACTTAAATATAATATAAATGTTTAAATTGTTACGTATTCATTAAGAACTAATTGATACTTCATTGATAGAGCGAACCTAACAGGAAAGGTATATTCCTTCATTTCCACATTGTGAAATCCTTCATTACTTGACGAAAACATAGATCTTAAATTTTCATTATAAATAAAATTAAAAATATTCACATTACAATTTAAGGATAATTCATAAATAACGTTATGATCATGTTGAACATTGTTTTAAAAAAAGAAGTTAAAATCGGACAAGTGATATGGGACGGAATTAATATACATTTCCAACCACCGCCTACACATACCTGAAAAGCATACAAGCGCATATAACCGCATCCACGTCGAGACTCACTCACTCACTCAACACAAACAAAATCATACATACAAATACAACCAATTTCAACACAATCAAACAATCTCAACTGATTGATCGTGAACATGGCAGGACAATCTCGGAAATGGATGATCCTTGTGGCGACAATATGGATTCAGGCTTTCACCGGCACCAATTTCGATTTCTCCGCGTACTCGTCGGAGCTCAAGGCGGTTCTCGGCATATCGCAGGTGCAGCTCAATTACCTGGCCACCGCGTCCGACCTAGGCAAGGTGTTTGGCTGGTCATCCGGTCTAGCCTTGATGTTCCTTCCGGTCTGGCTTGTCATGTTCATTGCCGCGTCGATGGGATTCATTGGCTACGGATTGCAGTGGCTTGTTATAAGGAATATCATCTCCTTGCCCTATTTTGTGGTAACATTTTTTATTTTTTTTCATTTTTTTGTTGTTGTTAATTTGTTGCTATTAGTGATTGCGTGCCAATTTGTGATACTCATCTGGATTGTGACATGAATGTTCTGCTAAGATGTCTACATTTGATTCTGAAATCAATTTGATTTGGGAAAAAACAATGAATGCAGGGAAAATTACATTTCTTATATTGCAACCAAAAATTCGAATACTGCAATAGTTGTAGCCAGTAGGGAAATTGTGAAATTTTATATGTCTGTTGGGACTATGATTATGTCTATTGAAGTATTTTATATCTTCATGAAAGCTTGTAATGGCCTTAACTTAATTTCCAGTTTTGAGCTGTTGATGACTTATGAAAACATGATAGCAATTTGCAAATGTGAACAATCCTTTTGAGCTTCTATGATTCTTTGTTTATTTTAATGTGTGTCGAAAGAAGTTGGAAAATTAAAACTGTACAATACCAGGAACATAGGAGTTCAGCAGATGGTTGGTAGCACGTGAGTACCTCCTCTTCATTATGTTATGAATCACTAGGTTTGGTCTGGCCTACTTATTGGATTTGTTAGGACTAAACACAGTAAATATGTTTAGACTTAAGATTATGCTACTAAAATTTTTTTATGTGTGTGAAACACAGTAAACTTTCCATTTCTGAAGTTAATGAGCTTAAGCAATTCTTTTTTTTCTTCTTGAAGTTACCGTATATGACCTGAATGATCCCAAGGAGCAAGAACATGAAAGCATATCACAAATCGGGTGTTCTTTCTCTTGAGTAATTATGCACTTATTCTAGATTTGGCTGGACCAATCCATAGGATGGCTATTTAATGCTGCTACCAACTGTAGGTCCATATTTCTAACATCTGTCACACTTAAGACCATAAGTCTCTGTTTTCCTTCAGTGACCTCTTCCAGTTTCTGCAAACCTTTTGGATCATAAATGTTTTATATTTCTCCCTTCCTGTGTGCACTTCCTTTAGGCTGGGAAGGTATAAAATGATAAATCTTTGGGTTTATAATAAAATGGTAATTAGTAAGGGAGATCACATGGATCTCAGTCCTAGGGTGTAATAATCTTTTGGACCACATACTAAGGATATTTTATGCATTGATCATGTCATTGTCAAAATAAAATGTGGATAGAAAAAAAACAGAACTCCAATGAAGTTCAGTTTAAGCTACTCAAATTATATGCTGCTCTGTTTATGTAGTATGATATGATATCTTTCAACCATTCTATTAAAATACTGCATTTAAGTTGGGATTATTACATACTTTGGGTTGATCATTGATCTTTCCCCTCACTGTAGCAGCTGGCCCCACTGTGACTAGTGTGAGGGAAGATCAGAATCAGATCCCCCCATGTATCATAAACCTGTATGTGGCTTACAGCTTACTCTCATCCAGCGGAGCCAATTCAATGGTCTAGTGAAGCAAAAATGATTCTGGATGCACCGTGCACGATGCATAAGTTACATTAGTAGGACTTATATATAGCTTCTGGCATATCGTAAGCAGTAAATAATTATCGCAGAATTATCAGAAGATAAGTTAAAGGGTTTATTTATGAGGCTGGTTTACATATAATGGATTTATTGGTAGAAGGCACTTGAGCATCAGATTATTAAAACGTTCTAATACTTCTTTTTGTGTTTCTATGTGAACATTGCTAGCTGCTTGTGTTTAAGGACGTATTTGAGGTTAAACATGGATGAAAATTGTCTGTTGCAGGTGTTTTTACTCTGCTTGTTGGCTGGTTGCAGCATATGTTGGTTCAATACGGTTTGCTTTGTTCTCTGCATTAAGAACTTCCCTTCTAATCAGCCTCTAGCTCTGGCTCTCACTGTTAGCTTCAATGGCATTAGTGCAGCCTTATACAATCTTGTTGTCAGATCACTCAATCCTTCATCATCAGCATTATATCTTCTCCTCAATGCATTAATTCCCCTTTGCACATCATTGATGGCGCTTGCTCCCATACTCCGCCAGCCTCCTGTGGATCCCATGCTACCATGTGATACTGTACGCGACCAGTTCACATTTCTTAAGTTAAACTTCATAGCACTCATCACCGGCCTATATCTTCTCTTTCTCCATCCATCAAATTCACTAACTGCTGGTGTCCTCTTTTCTGGCGCCATGTTTCTTCTAATTCTCCCGCTAGGAATCCCTGGGATTATATATGCTAGGGAATGGTTCAAGCAGAAGATTTACTCAAGTTTCCGCATGGATGGGTCGGGATATATTCTTGTTGATGCTGATGATCTGGAGCTGCACAAAGAGATCCTCAGTCGTGAGGCTAGCGTTGCAAATGGACTAACCTACTCAAGTGTTACTCCTGATGGACCCACAAAATCCCTGTTATTGCCAAGTAATTCTAGCATTAGAAGCTGTTCATGCTCTCCTATTATTGAGAAAGATCAGCTTTTTATGCTTGGTGAAGATCATACAGCTCGAATGCTCATCCAAAGATGGGATTTTTGGTTGTATTACATTGCATACTTTTGTGGTGGCACAATTGGACTGGTATACAGTAATAATCTTGGGCAGATAGCTGAGTCGCTTGGACATAATTCAATGAATTCAAAGCTCATCACGATATATTCCTCCTTTTCCTTCTTTGGCCGTCTTCTTTCTGCTGCCCCAGACTTCTGTCGGAAGTAAGCTTTTTGGTAGTTCACACCACAAATTGAGAATGCCTTTATTTTGAACATAAATGAAGGCGTCTGATGAGGACTCGGAATTTAACAGTTTTGTCATAAATAGAGAAAATGGCAGCATTCTCCCTTTGCATAATTTGTGCTAGGCCTATTTCTTCATAATTACATCTGTATAGAGGCTAATGAGTGATCCAAACTCTGTATTTCTAAAACATAAACTACAGCTTCTCATTAGCCGACAAATTACTTGAAAAATCCATTTAATACATAATGTCTGTTATGTTGTACTAAAATCAATTTATGTATATGCAGGAAGCTGTACTTTGCAAGGACTGGATGGTTAGCCATTGCTCTCCTACCAACACCCATTACCTTCTTTTTGCTTGCTGCATTTGGTGGTAATCAGTTGGCTGTACAAGCTGCCACAGCATTGATAGGACTGAGCTCTGGGTTCATATTTGCTGCAGCTGTTTCAATAACATCCGAGCTCTTTGGACCTAATAGTGTGGGGATGAACCACAACATTCTTATTACAAACATCCCAATTGGTTCACTGGCCTATGGATTTCTTGCTGCTATTGTTTACGATGCAAATACCATGTCTGGATTAGGACTTGGGTCTGAATCAGCCATCTGCATGGGAAGAAAATGCTATTTCTTGACATTTGTGTGTTGGGGATGCATTTCTATCTTAGGGGTGGCATCTAGCATGCTATTATTCTTAAGGACTAAGCCTGCTTATCATAGGTTCGAGCAAGGTCGAAGATCGTCACTACTGGAATAACCGCCGAGTATACTGACTATAGTCTATAGATCTGGAAGTGGGATCACTATGGTCCATGTTTTTGAAAAGATTATGGCATTTGTTCTTGATACACATTTTACATGTGTTCTGTCTCTGGTAATCTGTAAGTAGAGCATACAATTTTGAAGCTAGAGCAGGCTCTAACCTAATATGATGATTGAGTTGTAAACCAAGAACCCGTTTGTTGTTCAAAGAAAATGTTAAAGCCTGAAAGGCTTATAGAATTTATGTTGTGCTGGATCCCGCTTTCAATAGGACTATTGAATTCCATGCAGCCTATGAGTATTTTATTTCTTAAAATACAAGGCAATCGACAGTTTTCTACTACTTATTTTACAAGTTGCATGGATCATGTATTTTCCAAAAGTTGGATTAAAGATGAGTCAATTATATTTTAACTAGAATGTGAGAACACGTTACCCATGTTATTATCGTACATAAACACAGTTATAGAAGACTTATACAAACACAAGTAATAATGAATTTATTTTTCTCAAGTTGAATTAGTGTTTGAGTGTTCTGTTTTAGTTTAATTGGAGATTCAGCCCTTGCGTAGCTACCTGCATATGCCTATCACCATTCTGCACTCGTCCTGGGGCAGCACACCCTTCCGTACGTGCCATCCACTGCCGGCCTCTAGCATCGATGTGTTGGTCTGGATTCCAATTGGGTGTGGGTCAACAACCAGCCTCCCCAACATATTGGTATCCTACTTGCTGACATCTAGCATAGAAGGGGGATTGCCATTCATATTCGATCAATACACTTATCCTTATTATCTTTTTTTCCTTTTGATTTTTCAATGGTATTCGCTTATGCGACTAATCCAGCCAAGCATCGTCAGACCCTTTTTGAGGGGTGACTTTTCCAACGGTATTTTTTTTACATCCACGAGGCTCGAATTCGAGACCTTGCTTAAGTGAACTCAAGTCTCTTGCCACTTGAGCAATCAACGGTATCCTTATTGTCCTTGATGATGATTGCTTTTCGTAATTCTTTTGTTACATCCATCTCTATCATAACCCTGGCATATGTAACTCTGAGTTTCTTCGCAGTGCATTCGCTAGTCACCATCGCTTTACCTACCGTTATTGGCTATCTTAGCAGTGTTCTTCTCACCCCACAAGTGCAGAGGCAGGTTTGGGAATTTCACCCACACTGGAATTGTCACACCCCAAAACCAATTCACTTGGACACGACCGGCCGTCTATCATGAGATGGGCTCATGCCAAGACAAAGCCTAACTTTAATCCTCAAAATATATAAAATATCTCAGAGTGGTATAACCAGAGCATCTAAAATCCATAAACAGTATTTACATCCATCAATTACAAATCCTATATACAAATCAACTACCTCAACAGTACGAATCATCTAATAGAATAGATATCTTAGAGTACGCAACAACTACTAAAAGTCTTCACAAACTCCAGCATCCGTACCGTCTCAACTCCAAAGAATTTCCATCCAAATCACTTACTAAATATCTGAAAGGGGGTGTAAGGGTGAGCCTCATTGACACTTCTACCCGAATCAAGCATAGTATTTCAAAGTACACACACACATCACACACGCGCGCGCGCACATACATATAATGTTAAAGTGAAAAAGATAAGAACTGACGATGATGTTGAGTTTCTTTTTCCTGATATGTGTGATGAATATGGAATTGAACAAAGATTGGATTTTTTTTCTTGCCAACAAATGAAGAAAAAGGCAAAAATCAATTATTTCCTCCATAATAAGAATACATGAATAAATATTTTTCATCTTATCTCATAATTATTTTAATTACTATTCCATTTTGATATTTGACAAAAGAATAACTTAATTTAAGGAAGGAAAAATCTAAATTAAAATGAGGTCACAATTGTCCGTTCATTTGCTTACAAATTTGAGTAACTTTCCTCTCTGAGACACACACACACACACTTACTAACATAATAAACCTAGCCGTCAAGAGAAGAAGAAGAACCTTAATCTGGAGATCCAAATCAACAACCATTGAAGATCACAAGAAAGGCGAAGAGATGATACTCACTATCTTCTAATGGTTTGGTTGTTTAAATCATGAATTTTAAATAATACTTCATGTATTTAATTTATACCAGTTATATGTGATGAAATACTTATGGCATATCTTCGTGGCAGTGTGTTGATGATTTTCTGTTTACTTTAAGATGCATATTTTTTTAGAAGTTGACAACCATGTGTATAAGGGGCTGATTGTCATAGCATTTAAATCGCTCAATTTGGCTCGATCAACATTGATTTGGCCTAAAATATACTTCAAATACCCCCATTTCAATTCCATTTCAAACACAATTTCACCAAAATCCATCCAAATACCTATTCAAATTCTATACCAATCAACCCATAAGTTGTTTATCTGCCTAATGATTGATGATGAGTTAGCGAAAACTGAGATTGAGCTAGATGATAGTTTATATGGGTATTTCTATCTTTCGGTTTTAGGAAAAACAAGAACGACAAATGTCATTGAGTGCATATATATATATATATATATATATATATATAT
>JAYMSP010007235.1:0-10267 GCA_036897095.1 Plantago elongata
TGCAAAGGCACTATACAAGGCTTTCTGAACATATCATTTCAGAGGAGACTAATCCCTTGTGTCTTCATTAAACTCACGCAATCTTCAGTCTTCAAATCTTTGATAAACTCCATTGCTAAGATCCTTTTTCACGGCCATCTTCGAAACATAAAAATTACATTCAGAGACCTAACAATCCTATACAAGTTTAACTAGACTAACATACTAAGTGATTTCCTCTTTACAATGTTCAAGTCAACCGAGAGTACTAGTCACCTTTCTATACTAAAGATAAGTTACATGGTGATTGATCAAAAATACTAAAGATAATCCTAACACAATCAGTTCGGCTTGCTACTGAATGTCATTCAAGGATGTTTGGGCTCGAACAATGTTCAACCAACACCTTAGCAGCCCACTCCGGGACAAGCCGAGCCTGCACAGTCGAGGCATGAGCGAAGACCAGTCAAAGAAAGAATTGGGGAAGTGATCCGAGATAATGACCTTTGTCATGTGATCAACCAGAGAACTAACTCACGGGAACACCAAGAAAAGAGTCCCAAAAGAGCTAGAGCCGAACCGACCAGAACAAACCGGGTAACCTCAAATCCGAGGAGGGCTGATGAGTTTTTTGGGGAAAGTGTCATTGAAGTTAGAGCAGAACCTGGGACTAACTTGGATACTAAGACAGGAGAAAGGCTAACCTCCGAGCAGATCTACATCCGACAAAAGGCCTTTGAGACTGAAATTGCCAAGCTCAGCAAGATGGTTAATGCTCAGGAAAAGATGACCACAATAGTTCTAAATCCTCTAAGTAACGCTATTCGAAGAGAGAAAAAGCCTCTAGATTGTATAATTCCGAACTTAGAGCGATATTATGGAGACAGTTTTCCGGCCGCCCATCTCACCCGATATGAATCTAAGATGGACACCAACGAATTGAACGACAACCTTAAGGCACTCAATTTCTCTACCACTCTCTGCGGAGAGGCAATGGATTGGTGGACCAGTTTTCCATCCCGATCCATAAGAACTTTGATGATGTATCTACACTCTTCCTGAAAAGATTCCAGAAATTCAATAGGAGGAAGAGATCCATGGATCATCTAGCCGGAATCATTCAATCTGAGACTGAGGATCTTCGGACTTTCTTAGACAGTTTTAGTTCAGAGGTTCGACAAGTGAAGGCGCACAATATAAAGGAACAGGTCCGTCACCTATATGCTAACACAATCAATCATGACCTCCGAAAGATTCTATCCGAAGAAGAAATCATGAATGAAAGACAATTAGAAGATATATATGATCACGTCTTGTATAGGGTAGATTTCCGAAGATATGTCCCCGTTAGGGCCGGACAAAAGAAAGTCAAAGAACATATTAGGCAAGAGGCTCCGAAAGCTTGGAAAGCAGACATGAGAAAGGACACCCGAGAAAAGCAGGTTTTTGGGAGAGAGCGAGGTCCTCCTAGGAGGTATGCTGAATACACTTGGTTGAATCATCCGAGGGAAGAAATCTTGTCAATTATGGTCGAAAAGAATTTAGACATCCAATGGTCTAGACCCTTCTTCAACAATAGGAAGGGTAAGGAAGCTAAGGCTTATTGTGATTTTCACAAGCAAACCGGACACCCGACTAAAAAATGTATCCAGCTCAAGACACAGATTGAAACGTTGATCCGAAGTGGACAGTATAAAGAGCCGTACTCTAGGGAGGAACAGGGTCCGAGTGGAAGGAATGAGAGAAGTCCAAGGCATAAATCCATAACACTTCCGCCCCCACCCAAGTATACTCCACCTCCTGAAGCAAGAAGATATGAGGAGTACCCGGATGAAGGGGATTATGAGAACTTACCCTATAGGGGGGTTATTAATGCTATAGTCGGTGGTCCGAGTGGTGGAGACATCAGCAATGCAAGGGAAAGAACCGCACAGGATATCCGAAATGATGATCTAGTGAGGAACCCACCACCTCTGAGGGGATCAAATACCATCTCCTTCGATGACAGTGAAATACCTCCTCCTACATTCCGAAGTGGAGATGCCCGACCCCCAATGTCCCGTTGGTAGTGGTTCTGGTAATCGCCACTTATAAAGTCAACAAAGTGTTGGTGGACACCGGAAGTTCTTCGGGTATCATATCCAAAAGGACCATAGACCAAATGAACTTGGAGGATATCGAGTACGAAAAGGTGAATACTTCTCTATCCGGATTTGGGGATGCAGTTGTCACGCCCATTGGAAAAATCAAGTTGCAGGTATCGATGGGTACTTCTCCGAGGAGAATGACTCAAACCGTGTTGTTCCTCGTGGTGGATAAAGCATTCAATTACAATGTTATCTTCGGGCGACCAGGCCTTAATCAGTTCCGAGCCATCTCATCCCCATTGCACAACCGGATCAAATTCCCCACTCCCTACGGAGTCGGAGAAGAATTGGGGAACAGGCGAGAGGCTTGGGAATGCTACATCTTGTCTACGAATGTAGCTGCAAATCCGATACTTGCCATATCTAAAGGGCCGAGCCTACCACAACCTCCGAAGACTAAAATCGGAGTAGGAGCTTTAGACCAGAAGTTTCCTAAGTCTGTCCGGATCGAACCGCATGAGACCATCAAAGAAATTCAGATTATTGAGGGAGATCCGGATAAAAAGACTAAGATAGGAACTGAAATGAACTCCGAACTGGAGTTGAAACTAATAGCTTGTCTCCGAAGGAACTCGTATATCTTTGCTTGGAGTACGGATGATCTCAGAAGGATAGACCCGAAGGTAACTGTTCACCGTCTGAACATGGACCCTACGATCAAACAGATCCGGCAAAAGAGGAAAGATTTCGGCCCTATAGAAGATGCAATTATATCTGTCGAGGTGGACAGGTTGTTGAAAGGGTGACACATTGAGGAGGTCATGTATTCGGATTGGGTCTGTAATGTTGTCCAAGTTGAAAAATCCCCAGGAAAGTGGAGAATGTGTAATGACTTCACTCAACTCAATAAGTTTTGTCCAAAAGACCCCTACCCTTTGCCTCGGATCGATCAGTTGGTGGACTCTACATCCGGATGTGCCTTGTTAAGCATCATGGATGCTTATCAAGGGTTCTACCAGATCCGAATGGCACATGAGGATGTTCCGAAGATACCATTCTTCGCAGCAGGAGGAGTGTATTGCTTCAAGGTAATGCCATGCGGGCTCAAAAATTCTGGGGCCACATACCATAAACTCGTGAACAAAATGCTCAAGGAAGAGCTCAGGAAAACCATGGAAGTTTACGTGGATGATATGTTGGTTAAGAGAAAAACCGAAGAAAGTCACTTAAGCATTTAGAGAACTGCTTTTCCATCCTTAGAAAGTATGGAATGAGCTTGAACCCGGAGAAGTGTACCTTCGGAGTTAAAGGAGGAAAGTTCCTCGGATATATGGTTACGGAGAGGGGCATCAATGCTAATCCAGAAAAAATCCGAGCTATCCTCAACTTGCCTCAACCCAAGAATGTCAATGAGGTGCAACAACTCATCGAGAGTTTTATCCCTTAGCAGATTCATCTCGAGATTAGCTAAGAAGAACTTGCCATTTTTCAAGACCCTAAGAAAAGGGGACGGATTCGTCTGGACCAAGGAGTGTGTGGAAGCCTTCGAGAATTTGAAGACTTATCTACTCTCACCTCCGCTCTTGTCCAAGCCAATTGATGGAGAACCCCTATACTTCTATTTGGCAGTGACAAACGAGGCTATGAGCTCCGTACTAGTCGGATCCAAGGTAATGATCATTTGCCCGTATACTACTTAAGCAAAGCTCTTTCAGGACCCAAACTCAGATATTTGCACATCGAGAAGATAGCCTATGCATTAATCCACACAGCCCAGAGGCTCAAGCCTTACTTCAAATCACATCAAATCGTGGTCTTGACCAACGAGCCTCTCAAACAAGTAATGGGAAGACCGGATCAATCAGGTAGACTTTCAAAGTGGGCAATCGAACTAAGCGAGTATGATATCTCATACCTGGCTCCGTCAGCCAAGAAATCCCACGTACTAGCCGATTTCCTAGTCGACTTCCCGGAAGAAAACCACAAGGATTCGAAATCAACGGGTCTCGAACTCGTAGATCCAGAGATACTACCTGAAGCTCCCTTATCTGAATCATTGATAATAGAGGAAGAGGAGTCGGATCACAAAAATGGTCTTTTCGGGGATCAGTAGATGTTCATTGTGGAAGATTCAGATACTGTGGTGGAAGTTTCCCCAGCCGAATCAACATATATTCAGATGAAAGAAAAAAATAGTGGCATCAGAGAAAAGCAGACACCGGCCTGGATTTTGCAAGTGGACGGATCATCCAATGGAAGACTCTGAGGGATAGGTATTCATCTCCAGAGTCCTGAAGGAGCTTAGATTGATTATGCTATTACATTAGATTTCCGGGTGACCACAATGAAGCCGAGTGTGAGGCCCTTCTGGTAGGACTTCGGATGGCTAAAGCACTACAGGTGAAGAAAATTTGAGCTTACACATATTCCCAGCTAGTGGAGTCTCAATATTTAGGAGCCTTTATCACTAAGGGTCCGAGTATGATCCTATACCTCGAAAAACTCAAGGAGACCTCATCAAAATTCGAGGAATTCTCTCTTGAGAAGTTCAATAGATCATACAATGAGAAGGCAGACTCCCTCACCAAATTTGCTTCAGCATCCGGAGCCATGGATACGAGAATCATAATTCTCCTAACTCTTCGGACCTATTCCCTCCATGGTCAGGAACTCCCTTTATACCAACTAGACGAGGAGAGGACTTGGATGACTGATATTCTGATTTACCTTCGGAATGGTATACTACCATCGGACCCAACAGAAGACCGGAGAGTCCAGTGTCGAGCACCGCGTTACTTCCTGCTTAAGGATGAACTTTACAAAAGATCCTTCAATGGAACCCACTTGCGTTGCCTCAGACCCCAAGAGGATCGGACGATCCTGGAAGAAATACACAGTAGCAGTTGCGGAAGTCATTCAGGGGGGAGAACTTTGGCACAAAAGATCATCCGGAAAAGTTACTCTTGGGCTAAAATAGACAAAGATGCGGCTAACTTCGCCGGAACCTGCAGTGACTGCCAATTATATGCCAACATTCCCCACAGGCCAAGCAATCCGGTGATTTCGTCAATCTCTCGTGCCAATTTGATCAGTGGGGCATTGTTATTGTGGGACCCTTTCCCCGAGGAGTTCAACAAAAGAAGTTTTTTATCATAGCAATCGAATACTTTACCAAGTGGGTGGAATTGCCGAGGCAGTAGCTACTATAACAGAAGCCTGAGTCCGAACCTTCATCTAGAAGAATATCATTTGCCACTTCGGATTGCCAAGGATCCTCATTTCAGACAATGGAGCTCAGTTCTCCGGGCACAAGCTTAAGGAATGGTGCAAGTCTTTGAAAATCAAACAGCGCTTCACTTCGGTTGGGTACCCCCAAGCCAATGGGCAGGTCGAGTCTACCAACCGAACCATTGTGAAAATCTTGGAAAAAGACTCAAAACTTTTCAAGGAAGCTGGGTTGAAGACTTTGATGGCGTACTTTGGGCCCATCGAACCACTCCGAGGACTGCAACCCGAGAAACCCCTTTCTCCTTGGTATACGGCTCCGAGGTTGTCATACCTTCGGAAGTCATTGTGGAAACTACGAGAATCCAACAATATCAACCCGAAGAGAATGCAACTGCTCGGATATATGAGCTCGAGCTCCTAGAAGATTAGAGGGATTCCTCCTTGGCTTACATCCTAAGTTATCAAGCCTCTATTGCTCGGACCTACAATAAAAATGTGTGCTAAAAGGACATCCAAATCGGAAACTTGGTCTTCAGAAGAGCTGATATTCGCAACTGTGTCGGGAAACTCAAGCCCAATTGGAAAGGTCCGTAGAAAGTCATCGGGGTTAGAATCAATTGAAGCTTCGAGATGGAAGATCTCGAAGGTAGAGTACTCAAGAGAACCTGGAATCCGAGAAATTTGTAGAAGTTTTATGCTTAGTATGTTTTTCTTCGTTTCTGTTTTGCGCGAAGTCTTTTTGACCCATCCGTTTGTAATTGTATTTCCGTCAAATCAATACAACGGCTATCTTTATCAAGAATTGTCTCACTCACTATTGAACGTATAGTTTCGAATACAAGAGTTTCGGTATGATATATTCCAAACTAAGAAATGATTGTAAGCTAGACACAATTCATAAACGTTCGAGTACATTATATTGCTATCTAAGCAAAAAAGATTCGAAGAACTTAAAACAAGGATCATGCTTCACAAACAATAATAGGAAAATCGAAGCATTCAAGCATATGAATCCTATTCCGAACCAACAAAAGTTGAAAATATTCGACGGATATTCAAACAGGAGAACTCAAACAAGACGGCTGGAAGGACGAAGCCTCACTTCCAACTAATATTATCTGAAGTAAAGACAGACTTAGGAAATTATTCAACGAGAAATAAATGTGCAAAGAAAGATAAAGATTGTCTTAAGGTCCGAAGACCATACAGAATTCACCGAGCATACTCCGCCTTCACATCTTCTTCTTCATTCTAGGGCATTGGAACTTCATTCTCTGACATCTATATTTGCCATCTTGGCCTTATGATCCTTCTTTATCATCTCAATATACTTCGGGCCCAGATCCATCAGAACCATGTTCGGCTGTCCAAGGCCCAGACAGGGAAGATTTAACCAATCCTGGTTGTGGGAAGCATAGTCATTAATCGGAACCAAGAGGTGTTGGAGCAATAATTCGGGCACAAAGTCCAGAAGGAAGGGGTCACCGTGATTGTATTTCAGGTCCGGAGTCTCTGTAGCTATCAGTTCGGCGAACTCGTCCTTCATCAGCTCGGCATCATCAATGGGATCTCCAGTGTAGCGAGTGTCGTCCGCATTATTCCTCAGCCTTCGGATCAAAGTCGCTTGGAAGCTTTTCCTTCAGAATGAGTTGGCCAATAGCAGCCTTGAAACCCTCCGCCCGAGCATCGCCCACGAGCTCATCGTATAGAACTTGCAGGAGAGGGAGGACAGGAAGTCTCGGACAGCCTTTACCCGAACATATTGAAGATTATCAAGCATTTGTTCCTTGAAGCTTCGGTACAGCTCCAAGATGTCCGTAACACCCTTCTCCAGGACTTCACGATCAATCCGAGCCTGGGCCAGATCACGCGCTAATGCTTGGCAATTCTCGTCCGATTCGTAAAGATCCGAAGATATGTTCTGGTACTTCCTTTTGTATTCTTGGAACTTCCCTTCCATCTCCTTGACGCTCGCTTTGAACTTTGACAGCTGAGTGTCAATCTCAGCTCGCTCTCCGACCACATGGAAACAAGCCCGGACTACAGCAACCATCTACAAGGAGACAGTTCCGAGAGAGTTAGTGTCAAAACAAGAACGAAAGTTATTCAAAGTGTACAAGCCTCGGATACTAACCTTTCGATTCGCCTCAGCCAACTCGGCTATCCGCTCCAGCTCGCTCATCGCCACCAATCTGGTAACCTCGGCCTCTAAGTCGTCATCCGAGCCGGGGACCATGATTGTTTTGCCCTTCACCTTCTTCACCGGAGGAAGTGATCCTTCGGACGCCCTCTTAGACCCAGATACGGCCTTCAGAAGTAGAAGATCCGGATGCTTTAGGTGGCTTCCTTGTATCAGCCTCCTTTCCAGCCTTGGTCTTCCCTTGCTTCGGAGTAGGCATCCGAAGTTCTTCTTGTCCTTGGGCGACTCTCTGACGGTTCAGATTCGATAAATCTACAGCATTAACGGGCTCTTCCATCGGGAAGATAGTGGAGACCATGATTGTCCGGGTACGCTACTGATCGGCTATCTACTGTTCTTGGTCGTCCCTTTGTTTCCTCTTTAACTCGAGCAAGGCCGACATGATATATTCGAACCAATAAGTTGCACAAGAAAAAGAGATTGGGTTAGATCCGTATCGTTTACACTTGAACTAGATAAGAAAAACAACAATAAAAGAAAACATGAACACTTCGGATATAAAACTACAGAACTACTACTGACCAAAATCACGTGGCGAACGACCACAGTAACAATCCGGAGCCAATCCGGCCAAATAGGATAAAGGTGGGCATATTAACCCTCGGAAAAATAACTTTTCCGTCCGGTTCTTCTTTCGGAGCCCCTGCATCCATAAGGGCAAGTTCTTCGCCGGAGTCCGAACGAAAGGAAACATCTCTCGGGAGAAAACCTTCGGAAAAACCCATTTTTCCCGACTAGACTCGGGCTTACCATCCTCCAGTGCCGGACGAACAAAGAAATACCTCTTCCACCATTCGACACCTAACGAAGAAATCAAATCCTCGAAAAAAGCATATCCAGGTCGAATCAAGAAGTAATAGAAGTTTGGGTAGTCAAGTGGATGCCGATATGTTCGCAAAGGACTCCAAAGCACATGAGGTTGCTCAAGGAGTTCGGAATTATTTCGTGCGGGCTCAGCTTTAGATCATTAATGATCCGGAGAAACTGTGGGGCAATAGGGAGCCTCCACCCATAGTTTGAAGAAGCTTCGTACACTGCCATACAACCTTCCGGAGGATTGAAGAAGGCATGCTTAGGATCCGGAACTATCAACTCCAGAGATTCTGGTATCTCGTAACGAGCTCGGATATCATCTAGCTTCTCCTCGTTCAGTTCACTGGCTCGGGTTGGGAGAGTTTCGTCCATATTTAGCTCTCCGTCTTCATCCCGATGAACGACCTTCGCCCTGCTCCTCGGGTACTTAATATCGTACACCCGGCCACTCGACGTCCCAACAGTGTCATCTTCTTCATCATCCACTTTGCTGACTTCCTCCTCCTTTACAACTTCGGCCTCCCTCATCTCATCATCTCCGCCCTCCGGAACGTCAGCTTGAGCCACCCCAGCATCCGGGGACTCTAACAGGTCAACGTCTATCACCGGGATGATTCGAAGCGGATTAACTGCTCAGACTGTATCTTCGATACCCGACTCGAAAATGGCTAAATCAGGGGCTTCACCGGTTGTATCCTCTACCATTTCAATTGGAGGTTCCTGAGGATCCGATTGGTAAGGACGAATGTGAATGTTATAACCTAAGTTACGACATAGGAAACCGACCTCGGGAGGAAGCTCGCCGCTTTCAGTTCCGGAGTTGGCACCAATCTCCCGCGTGGTGGTGCGATGAAGAGGACTGGCTTGTGAGGTAGAAGCAAATAGTTGTTGATCTGGATCCGAAGAACCAGGTATGACGAGATAGAAGGAGGAGCTACTTTTCTCCGAGCTGGTCTCGATTTCCATCTGCTCGGGCCCTTGATTTTGTTCTTTAGCAACTTCCCTGGCTTCTACGTCAGCCTGCTCCTCCGAAGTTATGGAATATGACTCTGAATCCGGGCTAGACCCAGGTTCAGATCCATAACTTTGATCTTCTTGAATGTTCTGGCTATCACTATCGGACATCCTAATAAAGGAAGGAAAGGGTTCAGACTAGAAGGTCCGGGTTAACCTAGCCAAGCAGTTTACGATCGAATTGGTATAAAGCGCTTCTCATCGGAGCCTAATCTAGGGTTCCCCTAGCCCTAATTTCAGTTCGAAGTTAGCAAGCGTGGTCAATTTTATTCGGATTAGCTAATTCGTCTACACGTGTTCAAGTTTCTCTGCACTTCCGAATAAGCAGCAGTCACATTATGCATAAAAAAGACAGCACATACGAAGCACAACATAGATGGAAAATGAAGTAAAATATTCCGAATACAAAAAGTTAAAGGCTTCGGATACTTACTTGTTTATATCAGGGAAATTGGATCGAAGGCAGCTTCCGCTTCGGATGACTCAACCACTCTGCTTCGGATCACTCAACTACTTTGCTTCAGATGCTCTTTTACACAAAAATCTACTCTCTAGAAATGTGTTACAACTGACATTGACGGCACCCCTATTGTAGCGCCCGCCCGGTTGGTACCGGATCAGGTGCCACCTCAGAGTGGTCCCAATCGCCCGAAGCGCGGCTGATCAATTAGTGCCGGATAAGGGGAAACCATAACCAGCATATAACGCAAACGAATTTATTAATTAACGTAATACTGGAAACTGTACAAGGAAAAGTACTTGCTGATGCAATTATTTCCTAAACAACCAATACACGGCAGCGGAAAAAGTTCTGGTCCGACTATTAATGCTTGGTCAATCTACCCGATCATCTACCCTATTCTCGCAATCATTACCTGGGGAACGGAAAGGAACAAACAGGACAGAGAGGGTAAGTCTAACGACTTAGTGAGTAATAAATTTCAAG